>CBVK0100184722.1:0-18337 GCA_900067695.1 Picea abies
CGTGACATGCCACATACCACAGGAAACAACATGATGTATACTATCCATTCATGGGTGTTGTATATGCATGCGCATTGTCTTTCATGTCCAAATACCTTTATCAATCTTGCGGTCCAAAACCCATGACTAGGGTTGACATCAATGACAATAACCAATCTTCCAACATAACCCAACTTCTATGGGTGTTTCATGTGTGATTCAAACTACATGTACTTATGGAATTGATAGGGATATTGATTGCAAAATTTTTATCCCTTCACCCACTTCAATGGTTTTACCCAATCCTCTTAGCTCTAATGAACACCTTTTTCACTTAGATGAAGATATCCTAAAATACATAGTGAATATCTCTGAATGTATAGAGAACCAACATATGCAATTTGCACCACTTGTACAACAAGATCTCTCCTCTATCTCTACAAAGATTCAAGGTCTGAAACATCCCATAAAATAAGTTATAGAAAAAGTGCCAAGCTGACCTATTTGAAACTAATTTCAAGAGAATTCAAGAACCCTAACTTCCACAGGGAATATCTCTGAAATTTTAGTGAACCATATGTTAGCACATAGAATGTGTAGGGGTCAAAAAATATTTAGATTTGTCTTGTTTTGAGTCATAGGGTCTTTAAATCTTAGGCTTTGGGTTATATCTCATGTCATAACTCAAATTTTGATTTTTTAATAAGCATAGTCTTGTTTTTAGTCTTGGTTTAGAGCCTTGGTGTCATGATTTTATTTATCATCATGAAGGAAATAAGGGACAACATGGATCTCAAACCTGGTCTTAAAATCATCATCATCATATGTGTAACATCCCCATCCACCCAAAAGGTAAGGAAATGCCATAGAGAAAACATATTTATGCTCTGATACCATTTTGTAACATCCCTAGCCACCCAACAAGCTAGACAATGCCACCTTAGTAACACACACACACACAAATATATATGATGAAATTTTAAATGGGCATAACATTCTTGTTCATACACATATTCATGCGGAAGCGACATTAATACATACATGCAATAAACACATGAAATTATGATAACATTAAAACACATGTACAAGATACACATCATACAGAGAACAAATATTTGGTACTTATTTTTTAATAGATGACCACCAACTACGCGTAGACCTTCCATGAACCTCCCAGCTTTAGACTGTGTTTCTCATTACGCTTAGTAGTGGCTCACCCCCGAGATGGGACTAAACTCCACCTGGGGAAAAGGAATCCTAGACTAGGCTAAGGCTATGGGAAATTGCACAATGCAACTAGAAGGATTCTCTCCAAGGAGCCTACTTATGCTCACTTCTCATGAACTCTCATTCCCCACATGCCTGTCCCACCCTGGGAAAATGCACCTTCATTTTTCCACAGTCCATTGACTGCTCCAACTCCCTTCCAAGGCTTTAGCAATAGGTTGGATCAGGAATTCTCAGAGCTCAGTAGTTGGTGCTGGACTCTCTCCAGGAGAAATCACTTCCCCAACACACTCTCTCACTTGGAGAGAGTTTCTCACAAGCCTAACAACCTTAATCTTCAACCAGGGACCTGAAAACCCACCTCTTCAACCACGATCCTGAAAACCCGCCTCTTCAATACATAACAACAAAATTGGGTAAGGAAATGGGACGACTCAACAAAATACAGAGGTTCACATAGGCATAAATGGCTCTGGTTGTGTGTTTTCCCAATGTGTGCATGAACCTACACAAAGGATGTTCAGAATGTGAAGGATGAACTTATGGGAACTAAATGGCTAGACTGGTTAGGACAATGAGAGAGAGCTCAAAAATATGGTGAGAATGGTCAGTTTGTAGAATCATGAGAGAGTTTCCCTGGTGAGAGATAACTCTCCAAGAGTATGACCATAATGGTTCTTGAACCCCAACGATGGTGTAATTTCCCACACAAATCTACATGCATCCTAGGTGACACTTGGCTCTCCAGGATCATGTTCCTCTCCACTTGGAGTTTGTTCCTCTCCCCAAAGGAACTTAGGATAACTAGGTTTATTTCCCAACTTTAGTATTTTTCAGGAATATATTATAATATTCCCTTGGGTTAATCCCTCAACCTTAGCCCCTCTTTCCTAGCATCTCAGCCCCATCCCTTTCCCTATCTAGTGGAGCTTAGTCCCCCATAACTCTTTCCTAGTGGTTGGTCTACACGCAGTGATGTATTTTATTAATATTTTGCATAATTACATATACAAAATCAGGCCCACTGGCCTTAGCATCTAGGTTGTCCAACCTAATAACACACAATCCTACCAACTTATAATTACTTAGATCACCAACCTATAAACATCATTACATTTCATAAGGGGCTCAGCCTTGGGGTATTACAATCTCCTCCCCTTATTTTTTCACTGTCCTCAGTGCAACTCATTTCATAACATTAGCAAGATTTTCAAAATATTCAAAAAGATGCGGGTATTCTGCCTGCATAGCATCTTCATGCTCCCATGTTGCATCCTTAGGATTGTACCAAGTCCACTGGACCTTTACAAGCCCTATGTCTCAATTCCAGAGCTGTTTGATTTTACGGTCCAGAATGCGTACAAGATGCACTTGAAAAGCTCTTTCTTGCTCCACCTAAATCACATTCCAATCAATAACATGATTAGCATCAGGTATATATTTCTTAAGAAATGACACATGAAATACATTATGTATAGACATAGATGAAGGAAATGCAAGCATATAATCTACTGGACCAATCTTCTCTAGGATTTCGAAGGACCCACAATATCTAGCTACCAACTTGGAACAGTTTCCCAAATTTAGGGAACTTCTGTTGGATTTCACCTTCAAGAAAACATGATCACCCACTTTAAATTCCCTCTGAGTTTTGTTCTTGTCAGCATAGATTTTTTGCTTGTCTTGGGAAGCCTTCAAATTCTATTTAATCTTCGGCATTTTCTCTTCCATTTCCTTGAGCAACTCTGGCCCAACCACTTCCCTATTAGCTGGGTTGTCCCAGCTTACTGGGGTGTTACACTTTCTACCACAAAGTGCCTCAAACGAGCTCATCTTCAATGATGCTTGATACCCATTGTTGTAGTAAAATTATACCAAATTTAGATAATCTTCCCATTTATATGTTTTGTCCATCATATACATCCTTAGCATATCCTCTATCACTTGGTTCACCCTTTCTGTTTTCCCATCCAACCCAGGATGATAGGATGTACTGAAGTTCAGATTCATTAGGAACCCCTTCCAAAATTTTGACGTAAACTTTGGGTCTCTGTCATACACAATTGTCTTGGGTATGCCATGCAAACATGCTATTTCCCTCATATAAATATCAGAAACATTGGTTTCCTTGTGAGTAACCTTCATAGGAATGAAATGGGTATCTTTAGTAAGCTTGTCCACCACCACCATGATTGCATCATGTTTCTTGCTTGTTCTGGGAAATCCGTGATGAAATCCATTGTCACCACTTTCCACTTCCACTAAGGAATGGGTAATGGTTGCATCAACCTAGCTGGGTGTCCATTCTCATCCTTAACCCTTTGGTACTAAAATAATTTAGCTATGTACTCTGCAATTTCTTTCTTCACTCCTGGCCAATAATATTGTCTCTTGACTGCTAAAACTATCTTTTGATATCCTGGGTGTCTTGCATAAGTTACATTGTGCATTTATTTAAAAACCACACCCCTCAATTTCAGAGAATTGGGTAGATAAACTCTGTTTCTGTACAAGATAATTCCATGAATTCCCAATTCATAATTTTCATCTTTCTGTTGCATTTTACCTTGCTACAATTTTTTTACCAATTCCATGTACTGCAAATCATCTTTTGCCTCCTCAGAAATTATGCCTTTAAGATATGCCTAATACATGATAATGGATGTAGCATGTAGTTCATGCACTCTCCTACTGAGTGCATCAACCACTTTGTTCTCCTTTCCTTTGATATTCTTAATATGAAAGTCATACTCACAGAGGAATTCCAACCATATACTCTACCTAGCATTCAAAGTAGGATGATCAAACAAATATTTCAAATCATTATTGTCTGTCCTCAGCTCAAACCTCTTTCCCATGAGGTAGTGCCTCCACTTCTTCAAAGCTTGCACTATGGCTGCCAACTCCAAATCATGAGTGGCATAGAGTCTTTCATGCTCTTTTAATTTTTTGGACTCAAAACATATCACAAATCTATTCTGACTAAGGACTCCACCAAGTCCTTCTTTGCACGTATCTGTGCAAACTACAAAATCGTCATTCACATATGCACTATCAATAGCACTGGTTAACAACTGCTTCAATTTCTAAAAGCTCTTTTCACATTCTTTTGTCCATCGAAACTTCTTTCCCATCCTTTGAAAGAAAGTGATGGGGTGAGATATTCTCAAAAATTCTACGATGAACCTTCTGTAGTAGTCAGATATACCCATGAAGGATATAACATCTGTCACATTATTAGGTGTTTTCCACCCTTTAATGTCCTCAATCTTTTTCAGGGTCCACTTCTATCCCTTCTTCAGATATAATATGCCCCAAATAGTGAATTATGTTTTGATAAAATGAGCACTTGCTCAATTTGGCATACAACTGATGCTCTCTTAGCACTTGCAACACCATCCTCAAATGATGGTCATTCTCTTCTTCCAAATTGGAATATACAAGGATTTCATCCATAAAGACAATGACAAACTTTTCCAAATACTCTCGGAAAACACCATTCATTAAGCACATAAAAACAACGGGTGCATTTGATAACCCAAATGGAACCACTATGAATTCATAGTGACCATACCTTTTACTAAAGGAGGTCTTGTTGGCGTCTTCATCTTTGATCCTTACTTGATGATATCCTAACATGAGATCAATCTTTGAGAATATATTTTCATCCTTCAACTGATCAAAGAGATCATCGATCCTTAGCAAAGGATACTTGTTCTTTATAGTCACTTCATTCAACTGTATGAAATTGATGCACAATATCAATGTCCCATCTTTCTTCTTCACAAACAAGACTGAGGAACCCCAAGGTGACACACTTGGGTGCATATACCCATTCTTCAAAAGATCTTCAAGCTTCCCTTCAACTCTGGAGTACTGATTTTGTAAGGAGTCTTTGATACTGGAGATGCTCTAGGCATTAAATTAATAGACAAATCAATATCTCTCTTTGGGGGTAGTCCTGGTACCTCCTTGAACACATCTTCAAAATATTCCAGGACTGCATGATCCTTCAAACTTGTCACCTTATCCTTAGATACTTCCTCCATATGGGCTGCAAATATTTAACAACCCTTTCTATAACACTTCTTCAGCTTCAATGTTGAGATTTCATGGATAGTAACTACCCTAGGAATTCTTTGGACTGTTCTCTGATTTCCTTCCTCATCCAAGCAAGTGAATTCCTTGTTATGGAAGTCTAATATGGCATGGTGTTGGTCCAACCAATCCATACCAATTAGGAAATCATATGATCCCATAGGCAAGATTTTCAAATCTGCCTTGGTACTCGGTCCATTCATGCCCACTATACATGATTTAACCAACTCAACAACTTTCCTCTTGGCTCCTGTAGCTAGCTGTACCAACCAATATTTCTCATGCTTGATTATTTGTAAAAGAAATCTTTCCCCAACCTTAGGATCTACATATCTATGATTATCCCCCGAATCAATTAAAATAGTAAAGGCATGGTTATTGATCATACCTTCAACTTCAATCACCTGGGATTGAAACTCAACTTGATTGTTGTCTAGGGATGCATAGATCCTTGGTACACTTCTGCCCATGTCCTCCACTATTTCTGCTTGCTGAACATTGTGGAAAAATATCACCTCATCATTTTTGTGAGGACAATAACTATACTTGTGGTCTCCCTTATAGCCCCAACATTGAATGGGTGCCTGCCTTGATCTTTTCCCACCTACCTCAGCCATTCTATTCTCTCTAAAATATGGTTGTCCTTGAGATTTGTTTCTGAAAAATGGAGGCTTGTTTCCCTTCTGCCTCTATTCCTTCTTGAAATTCTTCTTGTCCTCCCAAGCTCTTTGGAAAGTATAATTTAGTTTTTGTTGGCATGTTTACAAGAAGAGCGTGCTTGTCATTGACTTGTCATTGATGGCAAGAACAACAACAATGATGACAAATAAGCAGAAAAGGAAGATCAATAGATAGGTAGGCAAGGAAGAACAATAGTGATCGAAAGGCAAGATCAAAGTGTTGATCAGACTCCATTTCAGAGTTTCATCTATGGGGATTTCGGATACCGAGAGTTGGGGATGTCAAGAACTCTTACTACATGAGTCTTGAAGTCGCAAAACCCAAAGTCACAAAATGAGAAATTGTGAAATGACAAAGAATCCATACCGGAGGTTTGGATAATGGGAGATGGAGATGTCAAGAACTCTCACCACAGGATTCTTGAAGTCGTGAAGTGCAAAAAGCCAAAAAGATGATTTGACTCCATTTTAGAGTATCGGATACCAGTATTTTGGATACTGAGAGATGGAGAGGACAAGAACTCTCACTACAGGATTCCCAAAGTCATGAAGTGTGAAAAGATGAAAATTTGAACTAACTCCATTTCAGAGTTTCGCAGACCGAGAGGTGGAGTTGTCAAGAAAACTCACAACCAGACTGCCAAAATCACGATATGTGAAATCGCGAAGAGATCTGGACCATCGAATCATCTAGAATGTGGATCATTGATCTAAATCCATTTCGGAGCTTCGGATACCATAAGTTGGAAGAGTCAAGTGACGAGACTCTTCATCACAAGAGTCCTAAAGTGGCAAAGCACAAAACGCTGAAATCCTGAATCGGGCACAAGGAAGGCCCATGAAGTGTCGAATTCACAAGAAGATCAGGACTGTTGGTTCCATAGGACACGTGACAATAGATCGTCATTTCACTAACCTCTCGAACTCGTGATATGCAAAATCGCGAAAGGCCAAAATGCGAAATGCCAAAATGATCATAGCTAGTGCAACCAAGCTCCATTTCGGAGCTTTGAATACCAGCGCATGAAGCATCAAGACCTCATCACCATAGGAACGTCGAAGTGTCGAAAAGCTAAATCATGAAATAACTATATGGATAAGTGCTCGGTCACCTCTCATTGTCACATGGTCAAGAGATGGAGAGCAGAGTTATAGAAGCCAAGCTCTATTTCAAAGCTCATGACATGGAAAGTCGAGACGACACATCACGAAATCTCTAAAATGCGAAAGTGCGAAAGACGCTTTTGGTGTATATTGTAGTCACAGTCGTTGGTCACATCGGTGGAAGATGGAGGAAGGAGCTAGTGCAGACAAGCTCCATTTCGGAGTCTCGGTGTTATAACCCTAAATTGCACCACACATGCTTACTTGGCATCAAGCCGTCTCCTATCCCTTCTTTGCCAAAGCACTGCTGAACAACTCTTTGAAAACCCTCTTTTATAAAGGCCACGCGCCCTACTCCATTACTACATGTGTGTACATGCTAGCTGACCCAAAACAACACGCGTGGACTAAAAAAAGCATGAAAAAAGGAAAGTTGCCAACAAAACACAAAAGCTATGGGTGAGTTAACTACAACTCCCAGCCATGCATGACCGAGGGTTCGTCCAAATACCTAGCTCCTTCTAGCCTATAAAATAAGGGGTAGGGGTCCCATTTGGAAGGAGGAAAAATATGGCAAAGAAACTCTACCCATTTGCATATTCCCATTTTCCCAACCCTTTAGCCTTTTTTGATGCCAAAGGAGATACAAAGCAAAGCAGTTGGAGGATAGTAGAAGAGGAGCCCAGGATCAGGTTCACAGAGCGGTGGCCGGTCTCAACTTTTGTAAGTTGACTCATTCAAAGTAATAAAGAAAATGATTTTCCCATCCCAATTCATGAACTTTTTATAGTTTGATTAGTATATGTTTGGATTTCTAATCCGTTAGTATATAAGTAGGGTGCATGCGTAGTTGTTGCTTGTCTTGTATGCAGGTCAACTTTGGAAGGAGTATTGCAAACAAGTAATCAAGTACAACGGAGGATCGACATCAAACATCAAGAACGAGGTAGGTTGATCTTTCCATGCATTTAATAAGAAAATGGGATTTAAATCTAGGGATGAAGGTAGAAAGTAGTTTTTCTTCGGTCATATCTGCATGCAAAGCATGAACTCTATTTGCTAGTCCGTAGGGAGGTTTCCCTGACAACAGAATCAGTGACCATATTGGTCTCTTCCTGGTTTGGTCTGTCTGTTTTCATTTTTTCTCAAAGTTTAGATATACACGCAACCTGTACAAGGTCAGCCTGCATGTACACGCCCTCTGTATCTATCCAGCGCATGTTCGCACGCATGCTGTTAGATCAACAATTGCATGCTTGTACATGATACGTTTTGTTTAGGGTAAGGTATTCATCCTTTCCCTTGATAAGAATTATTCCTCTCAGGTGTTTGAATCTCTATCTGAACAATCATTAGCTTAGGACTAATCTTACCCTCAGCTTGCTTTTTCTCATTTAAAAAAAAAGGTTGTCATAAAAATAAAAGAATTTTTAAGGTTTTTAGACAAGTGTGAGAGTCATTTAAAAAAAATAAAAATTGCTAGTGTGTGATTTTTGACTTGATTCTTTGAGATCCGCGATTAGGCCAGAATTGTTTTTCTTGGTTTTTGCTTGTTGGTATTTTTCCTTTTTTCTTTATCAAGCACTTGAATAAAAAAAAATGAAAATCTCTTTTCATTTTCTTATTTGGTTGAAGAGTGTGTTTCTGCATTATTAGCCAGGGAAAAGTCATTTATTTCATAAGTTTTTGCAGTGTACTTAGATCATAAGTAGCTTGTAGTCAAGTGAAATTTCTTTTGAGTTTGCTGTCCAAAATCTTAGAAAATCAAAAATATTTATTTTGAAAAGTTGTTGAAATTTTGCATTAAGTAAAAGTTTTGTTTCCAGCTTTTTTATTCATTTTTTGCTTTCATCTTTTACACATCATCAGTTTCACTTTCATACCCCTTGACATAATATAAAGCCATAAAATTAACACTAAATTTAAAATCTACTAGACTTTTATGTTTGTAGGGTTCGCCAACTAGTTCAAGATTAGGGCCTTGGATTAGGTTGGAGAGGAAACCCTTCAAGGCCATTTAAAATCAAACATTGGAGTCTAACTTAGGGAGTGTCAAATTCTAGGGTCGTGAAAGTTATCCAGGACAACCCTCTAATATAGGGGATAAACATGAGGTCGCGTGAGGAAAGGTAGTGGAGATAACCCCTCCAAAGTTGGACCAATCGTAGTGGAGAACACATATAGAGGGCTTGTTTTGGGATTCCGTCGTTTGCATTTTCCACGAGGCTTCGTGGGTATCGAATCTGTTCAAGGTCCTTGGTTGTCTTCCAGACCATTTTCTCTCGATACCCTTGACAGGTTTCGGGCTCGATACCCTACTCATTGTGGTCTACCCGACTTTCGACTGTACCTGCCTGGTGACTGTTCGCGCGTTGGCAACCTAGTTGCCAATCTTTTTTAGGGACATACATAGGTGATTGCGGGGGTATACCGCAGTACCTAGGATATACATTGGGCCATTCTTTGTAGATTATACCTAGAGGGTGCTTCCGTGTTCGATTTGCACTTGCACCAGTAAGTTGCTCTAGTGTTGGTTGTTGTAACTGTTCTTCCAATTAATTTAGTGTTTGCTTGTATTATCTTCTAGGGATTATTTTTTAGTGTGTGTTACTTTTGAACTTTTAGACTACCTTAGAGTGTCTTGGATCTTCTCACATAGTGGAGGATATTGAGCTCCGTCGGTCATGAAGGCTTCTTGGCCTGCCGCTGATTACACTGGAGCCACCCACGCCACCATTAAGGCAAAAGCTAGACCAACAAAGGTCTTTTGAGGCGACCGGGTTACAAGCCATTGTGCCCGACCAACCCCTAGAAGAATAAAAAAAATTGGACCTTGAATCAACCGCTCTTGGCCTGGTTGAAACCCTAACCACTGATTTCTTGGCACCTTTCATCGTACCAATTCAATTTTACGAGCACTAGACATTGTTGTACACAACAATGGAAACAAATATTGTTACCCCTTCTGGGAATTCTTCAATTCCCACCACGGTTGTCACCATAGGAGAGATTTCATTTCCTAACCCACCATCATCAGTCTGAGCCACCATGGTCTCAACCAAAACTACTTCACACAGTGGTTCAATCTCATCTTTGGCAGCGGCCACAACCCCTTTCACACCAAGTGCGACAGGCCCTCCGTTCTCATACAGGATGCCTAGTTTGGGTACAAGTCCTGTACTTTTTACTCCACTTTATAGACTTTAGGTCATGGGTTAGGGAGCTCTAGGGCTCCTCTACAAGGTCACATGGGGGGCATTCCTTCTCCGGAATGCCGATCTAGGGTAATTCTTTCCACAATCAATGGAACACCAGACAAACTACTATGCCTATCCCCACGGGACTGGCATGGGGTAATCCTTCCCAAAGTCCTTCAAATATAATGCAAGCCCAACAGTCTATGTCCTATTTGGGAAATCAGCCGATGATGTCTCCACATATGCAAAACCCATACGCTAGCCAGGGTCATGGTTTCTACCAGAATCCGGGCCAGCAGCCAAACTTTTCCTGGCAACTTGCTGCCAGTCAAATTCCAGGCCCCTGGCCCCTTTTTCCTAGGTTATCACCAACAACCCAAACTACCTTTCCTGGCGAATTTACACTTGCCAGATTTGACAAGGTTGTTGAGTGAACCTATTTGTCACGATCTGCATTGGCCTCCTATGCTGACGAAGTTGCCTTCGGACATTCCAAAGTTCAAAGCCAAGCCTAACAAAGATCTAGGAGATCATGTGACTACCTTCCATCTTTGGTGCTCATCTAACTCATTGAAAGATGACTCTGTACAGTTGTGATTGTTTCAATGTACTCTCATTGGGAGTGTCGCGAAATGGTACATTGAGCTCAATCGCTCAAGATACTCTTCTTTTGGCGAACTGGCAATGGATTTCCTGAACCATTTTCAGTTACTTGTGAGATATGATGCTAGCACAGAGATGCTCGCCAATTTTGAACAGACAACAAAAGACGATATCTCTGATCACATCCGAGAATGGAGACACCAGAAGAGTTTAATCAAGGTACCAGTCCCACCAGCATTCTTGCTTGAGTGGTTCCTTAAGTCTTTGGTCCCACAGTTATCCAAAGACATTGTGACGTCAGGAGTTTTCTCTGAAGAAGACACCATCATGAGGGCTCAACAGTTTGAGCTCATATATTATCAGTTTGGTTTATTATACAACATCTTTCCAGATGCGCCACATTCAATACTAGATAAAACTAGACAGAGAGCTGGACCACATGCCGATGGTATTGTTGGTTCAACACAAACAAATCCCGCTGAGCAATTGACGAAGCAGTTGCAGTAGTTGTCTATACAACACACAACGACCAACCAAACTACTACTTTGGCTGCTCCCCCTACCAAAACGTCGGAAGTCCACACAGTGCAGTCGACTAACCCAAAGGCCACCAAGCAGCCTGAAGGGAAGAAAAAACAACGAAAGAAGGGTAAAGGGGATAAAAAACCCAACGATAATGTTGGTGGGGACAACACTGAAAAATAGAAGGCGAGGTATCCATGCAACTTGTGCGTGGAAGACCACCCAACCCATCTATGTCCTCAACTTGCAAAGGCCCAAAAATGTGTCACACAACAACAACAAGTAGTGTTGACTAATCCATTTCAACATGGGCAAAATCTAACTCAATCCTCTGCAAACACGGAAGGGGGCAACCAAGAACCCTGCCCGCCTCTGAACAACCTCGCATCTGCAAATGTATATATGGTTATGGGTGATGCTTTTATATCAACCAGAGCACACGACTATAGTAAACCAAGCACTTTTGAGAAGGGTAAAGAAGCTAACCTCCCATCTCTTCCTCTACAGATTGAGAAGATGTTGGGAGAAACAATGACACGCATTCCAAAAGGTGCATTTAAAAAATCTTCTCATAACCCAAATGCAAGGGCCGCCCAGAACTACTCTATGGTGGAGGATTTATCACAAACCCCTTGTGCAATGTCTACTTTAGAGGTCCTCCAAAGCTGCCTTTCTCAGAGGAAAGCCTTGTTAACAGATTTAGGCTCTACCGAGACTTGTAATCCGGGTACGATCATGTTGGATACAACCGACTTAAAACCTAGTCTACCTTACCATGTAGCATTTCAGATAGTAATGGCTTATCCCATGAAAATGTTTACTCAGAATATCTTCCGCATGGTGGTTTATGAGGGCGCCTTGACACGCATTATGTCATTGGCATGTTGGAAGGCCATTGGCCATCCCATTTTGTCTCCATCACCTACTCTCCTCACTACTTTCGATGGTCGGTCGTTCCGACCACATGACATCGTTTCTTCTTTCCCCATGCAGTTAGGAGGGAAGACTATGTGTGTCGACGTAGAGGTAGTCGATTCTCCCCTCGACTATAAACTCTTGTTAGGATGGAGTTAGACCTATGCTATGCAAGCTGTGGTTGCTACAATTTTCCAAGTCTTGTTGTTTCCACATGAGGGCCGGATAGTGACCATCGGTCAATTGTCTTTCTCCAGACCTGACCCTTCTTTGGGGGCATCCACGATCCCGATGATTGATAATCCTCAACCAGGTTTCGTTAACATAAGAGTTGGTTTGTGCCCATCCTTGATGGGTACCTTTGATTACCCGCCCCCTCACGATGACATCAAGATTATATCCAATCACCATAAGGTTGAGATTTTTCAAGTTTTGTCGTTCTGCATGACTTACTTCGAGGATCCCTAGATACTTCCTCCCCCATCAGCCACGATGGATGAGATAGGGCACCCGAGCATCTCCATGCCCTTGTCTGCAACTGAAGTAGCGTAATCTTTAGTTCAACAAGCTTCATCTAACACTGATATGACTCCTGAACAAGAGTTAGATCCACTTCTAGAGCCTATTTGGGCTCAGGGTTCTCTCGCTAACACCGATTTGTTCGACTTAGTCTTGCCTTCTGACGAAGCAGTAATCAAAGCAATGACTAGTTCAGACAAACCTTGGGAATATCTTTATCACAGATCATATTTTCTCCCAGAGTTAATCCGAATCGAAGTAGGAGAATTCACCGTGACAATGACGGGATATCAGTTGTGCCCTATTAATCTCTTAGCTACACACTAAATTTATGTTGAGGGAAATATGGCAATTATCGCTGAAACAGTATCGATCGATATCTCCCGAAACCCTGGCGTCGTGGAGAATGTCTTCGTCAGAACGAATTGCTCCTCCAAATAGATTCAAATATACACAGATCTTTTCAAAGAATTCTGTGACATGTTTGCCTAGTCTTATGAGGAAATGCGAGGTATCGATCCAAAAATAGTTGAACATGAGATCACAACGTATCCTGATGCCAAGCCTGTTTGACAGAAGCTTCATCCATTTAATCCTAAGAAAGTAGCAACCATCAATATTGAGGTTGAGAAATTTCTAAAGGCAGGTGTTATCTATCCTATCCATTTGACCCAATGGGTGTCAAATCCTGTGCTGGTCAATAAAAAACAAGGCACGATTCATGTATGTACCGATTTCCATGATTTGAACAAGGCATGTCCCAAAGATAATTTTCCAACACCACTCATTGACCAGATCATCGATGAATGTGCTGGTTGTGAGGCCTTTTCTTTCATGGATGGTTTTTCAGGATATAATCAAATCCAAATCAAACCCAAAGACCAACACAAAACGACATTCATTTGTCCTTGGGGTACATTCGTGTATCGTAAAATGCCTTTTGGTCTTAAAAATGCTGGAGCCACCTTCCAGCGGGCCATGTATTTTTCTTTTCATGATCTCAAGCATATAGTCGAGGCCTATCTAGATGATTTATCATCATGATCTTGCAAGAGAATGGATCATCCCACACACCTTAGATTGATCTTTGAACGTTGTCTCTACTTTCGGATTCACTTGAATCCAAACAAGTGCAACTTTAGCATAACGTCAGGAAGGTTTCATCGCATCAACAACAGGGATCATGGTCAATCCTCTCAAGGTGGAGGCAATAATCTAGTTTCCCCCCCCCATGCACAATCCTTTTTACGACGCTTCATCGCCAACTATGCCAAGATCACCAAGGGATTTATGCGTTTATTGAAGAAATACGTTCCCTTTTGTTGGGACAATGCCACTCAAAGCTCTTTCGATGCATTAAAACATGCCCTCATAACTTCCCCTTTGCTACAACCACCTAACTATAACAAAGATTTATTATTATATCTGGCTGCCGCAAAGTCAACCATTGGCATGGTTTTAGTTCAGGAAGATGACTTGTTCTCAGAATACGTGATCTATTACCTGAGCCAAGGCCTCGTAGGAATAGAACTCAATTATTCTCATATCGAAAAACTTGCGTTGGCAACAGTTCATGGTCTTCAATGGTTCCGTCATTACATTCTGTTTCGTAAGACCACCGTCATTGCTGTCGTAAATCCATTCCAATACATATTGACACGATGGGTAATAGGCAGAAAAATCAATAGATGGATATTCATCCTCCAGGAGTTTGACTTAGACTTCATTTCAGCAAAGTCCAAAAAGACATTGGTCTTCATAGAGCTTATTTCGGAACTTCCGGTTGAGTCAGGTGACATTGTGCCTGAAGAATCACCTGTCCGGGGAGATATTCTTTTGATCACATCTTCGGATCCTTGGTATAGAGATATACTTATCTATCTCCAGACTTCGAAGTGCCCCACTTCTGCTTCTTGTGATGAGCATCAATGAATACGCCATCAAGCTAAGAATTATCTCATACTCGATGATACGTTGTATCAGAGAGGTGTAGACTGCATCCTACATCGATGTCTCACTCATGAGGAGGATGTTATCGTGCTTAATGATTGCCATACCGGAGCTTGTGGTGGTCATTTGTCTGGGTTGGAAATAGCCCAAAAGATTCTATGAGCAGGTTACTTCTGGCCGACACTTATCAAAGATTGTATATAATCGGTCAAGAAGTGCCATCCGTGCCAAATCTTCTCTTGGAAGATGAGGGCACATCCCGCTCCCATGTTTCCCATCATCATAGTTGGACCCTTCACCAAGTGGGGGATTGATTACACTACTTGAAACCCCCCTTCAACAAGGGGGCACTTCTATATCATCGTAGCTGTAGACTACCTCACAAAGTGGGTTGAAGCTATGCCAATGTTTAAGGATGTTGGAGAGACTGCAACTCTCTTTTTATTCAACTAGATCATAGCAAGGTTCGGCGTCTCGAGAGAGATTGTCACTGAAAATGGCAGTCACTTTCAGAATTAGATGATGATCTAATTAACATCAAATATTGGGTTACGACAAGAGAATTCATCACCCTACTACCCCCAAGCCAACATGCAGGTGGAGGCTGTAAACAAGACTCTTAAGACTGTCCTACAATGAACTATCAACTCAGCCAAGTCAAATTGGCATTTGATGTTATACTCGGCATTATGGGCTTACCGAACATCTATTAAGACTGCAACTGGTTTCACACCTTTTAAACTCGTTTATGGGCTGGAGGCATTCTTTCTCATTGAATGTCAGATCTCGTCTCTAAAATTGGCAGTACAATTATTGCCCGACACTTCTCCACTTGAAGAACGGTTAGTATACCTTGAGCAGCTCAATGAACAACATCATGATGCAGCCCTGGCCAAAGAGGCTCACAAACATAAGGTTAATTGTCAATATGATAGGTTCGTTCATCCTCAAATTTTCTATGAAGGTGACCTTGTCCTGGTCTATGACCAAGATAAGGACCCCCTGGGGGTAGGAAAATTCAAACCCATGTGGTTCAGGCCTTTCATCATAAAAGAGGTATTAAAAAAGGGCACCTATCATCTGGTTGATTTCAAAGGGAATGCTTTGGCGGAGAATAGAAATGGGCTCTACCTCAAGAAGTATTACTCATAGGTAGGTCACTGTGGGTAACTTTTTGTAACTGTGGGTAACTTTTTGTAACATATGTATAGTCTTTGTACTATTACTTTTTGTTTTTTTTAAATGCTATGGACATGTCATTGATGTTATCTTTCGTCAATATGGCATATGTCAAGTGATTCCGAGGTGTTCATTGGGTATGCAGACAGTGCTAGTCGGCATACTCGAAGGCTTTCCTCTGCAACTTGGGTAATCTTTACACCTCAGGGCCAGTTATCCTCCGGAGGTATATTCTTAGGTGACACCACAAATAATGTCACCGAGTACAGTGCAATTATTGAGTTTCTTCATGACGCTTTGTCGTTGGGTATCTCTCATCTCTAGGTCTAACTCGATGCTCAATTGGTTGTGTCTCAGTTAAACAGAGTATACCGGGTTCATGATCCAACTTTACGTCGACGATTCCTTAGGGTACGTCTCTTAGAACAAAACTTTTATTATATTACATATTTTCATGTTCATAGGAGATTAAACCAAATTACAGATACTCTAGATAATCAAATTTTATATTGGCATCTTGCACACATATGAAATAACATTGACATAAGCATGTAAATACATTTTTGCACACGTGATCAATAAGATAAAAAATACCAAAAAACCATATATAATATCATAAAAGTAACCAGAGTACATAGATGGACGCAAGTGCCTCAAAAATAGGACCAATAATGAGTCACAGGGCTTAAGCCCTCAAAAAATGTATACAAGTAGTGCTCGTGGCACGTAAAATGTCTAAATAGGTTCAGGGCCTATGGGCCCTGTTATACTGGTCCACAGCATGAGATAAATGCCTAAACAATCAGACCCACATCTGAGGTGCCCCCACTACATGAGGTTGCATGGATGGCGGCAGGTCCTCAATCTTGGCCATCGGGACTGTGTGAGTGAGTGCAGTAAAGTTCCACTCAAATCCTCTGAGTACTCTCTCAGCCTCCCCGGCTGGGAGGTCTCCTACTACTGCTAGTCCCCCGGCAATGACAGTTGCGGCCCCTGACTGAGTATGATGCATGTTCCTTGCATAATCGGCAGGTCGCACAGGTCCCACATCTACATGCAACAAACGTATATCCGTCAAATACTCTAGCATATAAAAAAAATGATATATATAACAAAAACGACATAAAAATCACATATAAAATAAAATAAAAAACTACAAAGGTGGAGACTTACCCATCTCTCCTCGCTCCTCACCAGGAGGCACGGGTATCTCAGGATCTCTCAAAAAGTCTATCCCTGCATATGGGTAATCCTCAATCACAGGGATCTGCCATGACAACCATGAAAAAAAGTCATCATCAAAGGACTCATTGGTCCTTCCACCACCTTGTCATGGTAGTAATACTACCCATCTACATACAGCAGGAAAATAGGCCTGATGTCCTCGTACCACTTCCGAAGGACTAAAGCTTGAAACTCTCTTGAAAAATAAGGAACACAAAATAGTCTCGAACCCGAAGTTCCTCTGTGTCCGCTGACGACAATCTATCAATTGCCTCTTCATACACTCCAATAGTGTGGTACTCCAGTCAAAAATTTGTGTATTCAAGCACTGGATAACATAGTTCATTTTTGCGCGGGATGCCTGATGCAAGGCCGCTGAACCAGTAATCCACCCAAAGAGAAATAATATCGCTTGCAGTGATAGGTTAGTAATCTTACTTATGGGAACCTGGGAGCTCAAATGGTTTGTCCCAGCCTGACAGTGTAGGGCTATCATTTCCTCTATGTTATGCGGCCCCGATGGAAATTTCCTGAAATTGACTGGTTCCCCTCTGAGAGGCCAGTCAAAAAGTAGATATCTTCGGTTGTAGGCACCAGTGATTTCCCCTCTAGCATGAAAGCCTCTGCATCAGGGTGCCAATAGTCAAACAAGGCATTCAATAGCCTCGATTATGCTTGCATAAACAGACACAGGAAGAAATTTAGAAAACCACATTGCATCAATGTGGCCATGACATTCGGATCTCCCGCAACCAACTCACCAACTTCTTCATGCTCCCTTTCCCTCCAGTGGACATACATCTTGCCAAAACAACAAATTTCAGGAGGGTGAGTGAGTTCTCTTTAGTTCTTTTTGTTTATAAAGGGAGGTCCACGTGTGCTGTCTAGGTGACAGTCGTGTGTACACATGGGCTATTTTTACTCTTCCCGACTGTACACGTGGCCTGTCCAGAGACAACCCATGTGGACCTAGGGCCGACCTTTTAAAGGTTAATGCCCACCCAAAAAATGAAATGAAAAGAAAAAATAATGAATTGAATAGCCAGATAGGGGATTTTGTACTTACTTGGTCCAGAAGGAAGTTCGTTTCGTCCACTGTAGCTCCCGAAATCACCGTCTTTATCAAAGGGGGTCTTTTGG
>CBVK0100184723.1:4320-18751 GCA_900067695.1 Picea abies
AAGTATTTTGTTGATGTTTAGGGATCTACTTACCTCTTGCTTGGTCTTGTAACTTTGCTCATTTGTTTGCAGGTTGCTTAAGGGTTAAGGGGGAGCAACTTCAGATTTGGAAGTTGTTCATTTAACCCAATCTTATTTCCTCTTATAGTTTTGTTTTTTCTTTTCTGTTGTGATTTCTGAGTATATGGGTAGTTTTATATGCTGAATTAGATCAAAATCGACTGTAAATACTACCATATTTCATCTTATATTTTTGTTTTATCTTAACATAAATTTTCTTCTTGTTTTTCTATAGTTTTCCAACAAGTTTTACTTGTTGGTTTTTGCAGTTCTATGACAGAAAACGAGGAGGAAAAACCCTCTTGGGGCCTTAAAACATCAACTACAACCTCCTAAGTTGGGGTACCTACACCCCCAACACTTCTCTCCTTTATTATTTTTGTAAGCAAGCCCCCAAAGAGTAACCAAGAACTCGCACTTCTCCTAAAATTAATTTTCTGCAAGTTTTTTTTAGTTTCTTGCCTACACCTAGGAAAGTGACTGGCTTTGCCAACCATCCTAAATAGTGAGACTCTTTTG
Source organism: Picea abies (assembly GCA_900067695.1). NCBI lineage: Eukaryota > Viridiplantae > Streptophyta > Pinopsida > Pinales > Pinaceae > Picea > Picea abies. Next base: position 4,900 of record CBVK0100184723.1, read on the forward strand.
ATGCAAGTTATTTTTTGTTATTAGTTTAGTTTATTTCCAACCCACTTTGGCACAACAAAGGAAGACTTGCCTCCACCTTATGCCATTGTTTGAGGTTTGCTTACTTAGTTTTATTTACAAGCATTTATTTTCTACTTGTTTGCCTACACCTTGGAGTGTGATTGGCTTTGCCAACCCCCAAAATCGTAAGGCTAGACTAGTTGTGATTGTTTCATTTATGCTCAATAATGATTTATGTTAAGTTATGAAATGATCATAAACTAGTGTAGGCCCATGGAGGCATAATAAGTTTATATTGCTCATTTAGTTTTTTCCTTTTCTTTGCAAGCTACATTTCCTTCAAGTACTTTGCTTTCAAGTTCATTTACTCACAATTACTTTTTTTTTCTTGCAATCTCATGGGCATGGTGTAACTTCATGGTTTAAGGTAAACTCAATTTTCATTTTTGCATGTTTTATTTCAAGTACTCCATGCAATTTCAAGTTATACACTTTGTTAAGTACTTTTTTTTCACTTGCAAGTAATCTCTTTTACATTCAAACACTTGACATTTAACAAGCACATCTTGCTCAACACACAACTAACTTAATCTACCTTAGTCTCATAGGGCTTAAAATTAACTAGTTTTAATAGGTCACCCTCTACTGACCCAACTTTGCCATCTAAACGAGAACTGTAAGGAAGCAATGGGAGATGCTAGATTGGGGACGATCTCACGGCGCTTGGCGTCCTTCCTGGGAGTACTTCTTTTCTTGGGTTGACCTGTGGAGCTAGGGTGGGGCCTTGTTTGCCTCACTTATTGAGCACCCAACAACTATTTGGTACAAGCGAGGGTAGTCTTGGGGTTGTCACTTAGTTTAGGATTCATACTATAACTTCATAAACTTAATAATCCTATTTTAATCCACTACAACCTTGGGGATTTTTTCATTTTCACATCTTTATGGTTCATGCTTGAGTAGTTTTGCAAACACTTATTAATTCCTTTACTTTTCATGCAATTTACTTTAAGCAATTGTGGATGTTAACTAGGTGAACTAAAGTTGCGCCCTTGCTGTTGGAGGCTTCTTTGATCATTTCAATTTTCAATTTTAAGTTGTGTTGGTTTATTGGACTAACCCCTTGAAGTTGCTCATCCTTTGGAGGCAACCTCATTGTTTGGGTTTGTGTTGTGTACTTGTGTATGCCATTGAAGCATCCCTTAGAGTTGCGCATCCTGTGGAGGCACTCTATGTTTGGGTTTGCAAGCTTGATGTGTTGATGTAATCTTTTCCTTTGAGCAATCCTTATTTCCCTGCACAATCAAGTAATCAAGTTAGTGCTTGTTTCTTTTCTTGTCCATAAGTGTATAATTGTTGTATCTTTAACATTCATAGATTTGTAGATAATTGTTATCACTTTTAGTTATATCTAGCTCTAATTGCATTCTTTTATAATCTTGTTGTAACTCTTTGTAAAATCTAATCTCCTTTAAACTTTAGTTGACCCCTTGCCCAACCTCAGGCACTAGTCTTTAGTTGTCTTAGGAAAAGGGCTTTCCTTTGCATTTGAATAGTTGCACTTTGCATTGTTTGCCTCTCATATAGGCTAGATTCCCCCAAACCCTTAACTACTTAAAACCAACTCCTAGAATTTAACTTCTAAATCTCATCTAGTAACTAGGGTCTACCCCACTTGGCTTCCCTAGAAGTAAGCCTAGATGGAAGAGGTTCAAGTCGAGGTGACAGTGGGCTTTGAACCTAGGCATTGTGCCTCCAAGGACACACTAAGTGAGTTGGACTTAGCTCACGTTTGCAAGTGTGTATAAGGACAACAACATCTTTGGTGCCGTTGTCGGGGATAAGTCTTTTATCCTTGGTCTCAACGACATAACTAATTTATTTTTTAAGAACTAAGTAATAAACTTTAGTCCCTAAAATTTTTTAACTTGCATTGGTTGTTTTTGTTTACTTTCTCTTCAAGTGGCGACTCCATTGAACAAATCTGTCAAGTATACTACTAGGAGCACTTCACACAGAGTGATTTATAATTTTCCTGAATCTGAAAAAGTTTATAGGAGGAGGTTAAATCGCCTTGCCCTTAGAAGGCTACTTGAAAGACTTGGAGAAGAAGCACTCACTGATATCCAATACTTGTTCCAAACTAATAATAATCAATCAACTGTTAATTTTCCCAGTAATAATCCGAACATAGTCATGAGTTCCTTTTTGAGACCTTTGAATTTTACAGCTATCCAAGGGGCTCCTCACGCAATTCCAGATAAATCTATTGAGAATCTTTGTCAATCTCTCATCCAAGGAGTAGGCACTAACAAACTTTACAATAACAAAAAACTTATTACAAGAATACAAGCCTCAAGGGACTCCCGAGGGCTTGCTACAATGCTAGAATGAAAGAGGAATGGTTGGGTGTTGTTACCCAATCAAAGGAGAAGTTTTTGGTGTGTTTTGTGACCGAAAATGGGTAGCATAACCCCTTGACCTAATAAGAACCTGCAAAAACAGCAAGCTATTGCTTGCTGGAAATGCTGCAAAAGATACAAGCAAGTTAAGGAAAAAGAAAAATTTTCAACAAAAAATTTCTGCATACAAATATCAGAAAATTATATGAATGTATTTGACCTATCTAAGATTGTGAGCAAACCAAATCTGATATGAAATGAACAGAAAATAAGATAGGAAAGACTATGAAGTTTAGGTGAGCTATGAGGGTAGACTCTTGCTCGAGGCTATTCCAACAAAACCCTTGAAGCAAACCTGCAACTTGTGAACCAATGTGAGATGAGAGCAAATAGAAGGCAAGATAAACAAGTAATACAAACTAATTTGCACTACTTACTATCCTACTCAAGTAGATCTACAACTACATTATTGCATGATCTATCCAAACAAACTAATTTGCTTTAGATATTTACCCTAGATCTCAAACAAGAAAATACAAGGAACAAGATCACCCCATGTGCATGGAAGTAGCAAGACTAATCTTTGTTACTTCAAAATCCTCCAAAGCCTTTCTATTAATCCAAGGGAGAGATTGCAGCAACTAATTGCTCTAAACCTCTCAAAAGCAAAATGGAGTGAGAGCAAGTTGGACAGATGAGAGAGAGATGGGGCAAGAGTCTGGTAGCATAACAATAGCTCAAGAGATGGTGAGAAATGAGTGAGGGAGGGGTTCTATTTATACCTTGAGAGGCAAAGTGACCCATCCTAGATCATTGCCCAGTGTTGCAACACAAGCCAAGGTTGATATCTCAAGGAGGGAGGGTGCAAATTTAGGGTTTGGGTGAGGATTGGTGAGGTGGCAATGAGTTGTGAGGTGTGGGACTTGTTATCCCCCATTTTCAGGGATAACTAGGAGATCATGTCTCGAGGCCCACAGGTCCTAGACATGGAGTACCGAGAGCAGGATGGACTTTAGCATGGCCCTGGAGAGCCCACCTTTTCTTTTTTCCAGTATCTTCATCTTGTCAGCAGTAGCGGCATCCACCACCATCGGCTTGGTCCTGTGTCATAGATGGTTCTTGCTCCATGAGGTAATTATTCCAGGTATCATGATATCTGTCACTTTGATCATCAAAACCATTGAATGTATGCATCTAATTCCTTTTATTTCTAACAACTGCTTGGATCTTACACTTGCCCACTTGACCATGTTTGGGGGGATTGACAGGGTGCCCTAGCAAGCCTATGTCTGTAGGTTTTGGTTTGCCACTGGGCGAGAATTTCTGAAATTCCATCGTCCACTCCAATCATAGTACCACTTTTCCATCTTGTTTCCCACTCACCTATCCCATTCCACTTGTCCAGACATTGGGTTGACCTATTTTAAGGATTGCACCTTATCTCGTGGGAAGAAAGGGCTAAAGGCCCAGAAGCTAAAATCAAGCTGGTAAAAGATAAAAGCCTAAAAATAAAACCTCGAGATGCTTCGCCCAAGTATCCCCGAGAAAGCAATAAAAGGCCTCTCAGCAAGAAACAAGAGGGACCCAAAAAAAAAAACAAGGCCTAACCAGAGGATAGGGGGTCTCGTCACGAGCCAGCCTATTAGGTACATGGGTATCTAACAGTATGACATTGCCATTAGCTAGTCACCACACCAGGGCAATGACTCTTGGTTGCATGGCCAAGGGAAAGGGGGTCTCATCACGAGCCAACATTCTCATTTCTGTGAAAATACTTGTGGGTAACGTTGTCACCACTGGTCACCACGCCAGGGCAATGTCCCCTGATTAGCTCTTGAACAAAAGCAATAAAAGATAAAAGAATATAAGAATGAAGAATAAAAGGCAAGAATGGGCTTGAAAAAAATGCATACATGACAGGTACAACTCGCCTTCTACAAAGGCACCCATGGGTAACATTTTTGCATCCTTGGCCCACACTGCACCCACATTTTTGGACATCCCCTGACCACATCACCCACTTACATGGTTTGGATGAGGTCTCTTTCGGGAACTTTCCTTCTGTGGACACCATCCCAATAGGATGCCTAATCCTTTTCTCCAGGCTTGTATTGGAGACTTGTGTAATGTCTTTAAGCTGTTAACTGATGTATTAGGGATTTTATGCACATGTTTAATAATATTGATGATGAGATGTGATTGACATTGCTATGATCCTTGTGACTGATGAGCCCATGGAGGGCGTAGCTTTTGATGTGCAGGACCATGCCCGACGAACAGGTACCATTTTGGACCGGTACACATGGGGAGATGATCAGTTCGGACCTCCATGGGACTGAAGAGCCCATCAGGTGGATGTTAAGACCCCGTCAGGGGGCAGAGATAGGATAAATATGGATCAAGGGATTTGCACCAAAGAAGAAGAGGACGTTCCACCAGAGGCACCCCGACAGAGCTTGACCTAGGGGGGATGGCCCTTTTTTTAGTGGAACGTTAGCCTTGGAAGGCCTAGGACGTCACCATCTTGACCATGACGTCATCTAGCATCATGGACGTCTTGGGAGGCATACTAGGCAGCATTGGCACGTGTGGCAGGTTGGAGAAGCCCAAGGAGGGCTAACGTTTTGCTCTAGGATGCCCCATTTGCCCTAGAAGGGGATGACATCTCCCTTAAAGGGGCTTATTACTTCTTTTCACCTTCATTAGGGTTTAGATTTAACATTTTAATGTAAAACAATATTATTTTAGTATTTTGGCCTTGTCGGCCTTTTACATGACCTAAAATGTAAAATTAGGTCATGGTACTGTATAAATGAGGGATTTTTACCTTCATTTTTTCATCACAAGTCACTCACCACTTGGTGATGTCTGAAATTTACGCCCTATTTTAGGGTTTTGGCTGATTTAGTGATGCACACTTGTTGAAGGAGGATTATTTTGGCATTTTTTGGCATTTCTCTTGAAGGAAGGTGTTACAACTAGGGTTTGCATTGATATTTCTTGGTGAATTGTAAGTATTTTTCTGCAAACCTTCTTGAATGAATGGTTGTAGTTTAATTTCTTGCATGTGTTTATGATTTTTGCTGAACAAAACCCTACGTGACAAGCACACAAGTAGGTCCTTGTCTTATGTCCCCCTTTGAGAGAAATTTTCAGCCATTGAAGAAGGAGAGAGCCTAGCTAGTCGTTGCTACACTCCCTTCCTTTCTTCATTTATTGCTAGTCGTACTATCTAGAGGCCAAGAAGAGAGAGACGTCTTAAGCCTAGGTCTACTACACTTGGGACCATTTTTTCTCTAGGGTTTGCTGAAAAGGCCTTGTTGTAGCAACACCTTGCTTCATCAAACCCTTTAGTTTTGGTTTTATGCTTCATCTTTCAGCTAGTCGTTTTCCATTTGAGTTAAGGAAGGAGGAGAGAGCACTAAGGCCTAGTTCACCTACACCAAAGTGAGCCTCTCTCTCCTAGGGTTTTGACTTTGAGGCCTTGCCTTAGCAACACTTCAAAGTCTCTCCCTCTAGTCCTTAGCCGTTTTGAATTTTGTCTCCTTCAACTCTTATGTCCTTCACTATTGACTCCATTTAACCCTAAGGCACTGATCCTAAAACCTGATACGCTGAAAAGAACTTGATCAAAACTACTCTCAGCACTTTGAATCAAACCCTAACCTAACTAACCCTAGCCTAGAACTAACCTTCTAACCCTATATGCTGTCATTATCTTCTACTATTAACACTTTTGTGCAGCTAACGTTTGTTTCATAAGCAATTGAATGGTGATTAAAGGCATTTATTGAATGAAGTGTTGATTGGTTACATTGAATGCCATATTGTTCCAATATTTATTGGTGAAGTGATATAATTTTCATTTTCTATTGATAAACATTGACTTCGTCAACATTTATTGTCAAATTGCTTGTATGTTTATCAGATAGTCATCTATTTATATGAAGTACTAACTCATTGAATTATTTTGCATATATCATTTGATGTTGCTTTGTCTCAGGCAGGTATATCTTTGGGGGGTTTACTTTATTATTGGTTGTTTAGCCAAGACTATCTGCTTGGTGGTGACTTGTGAGGGGGAAATTTATCCTTGTCTTATTATCCTCTTTGCCTTCTCAAAATCCCAGGTCACCAGGGACGTCTCCCCTGGACCTCACTTCCCTAGATAGAAAGAACCATCCCATTGTGGTGACATTGGGTGGGATTGGTTCCTGTTACGCCAGTTTTACTTTCAAACCTCAAGCTTTTATCCTTGCTACAAACTGTGCGATAACATTTTGGCGCCGTTTTCGGGGAACACTAAGTCAATTCTCCTCAAGACGACATTTTTCGGTAAGCCTTTCCTCTAGAGTTTTCATCTTACAAGATTACCTGGCGACTCCACTAGGGTGTTTTCCCTTATTTTTTGATAGTTTCAAGAAAATTATCTGGCGACTCCACTGATGACGAAGCCAACAATGACTTCAGAATGGAATCCCAAGAACTACAAGCCTTTAGATATGACCAAAATCCTAGGATACCCCAGATAAATGCCCCAATGGTATAAAAAATGGCTCCCTAGATTTGCTGGCATCGATGGGGAAAGCCCCGATTATCGCATGAGCAGATTCTAAGCTTTCTTTCAGCACTACCCTGTCAGTGATGACACTAAAGATTTGGTAATGAAACTTTTCTCTGCCACTCTGCATGGAGAGGCTAGGAGATGGTATGATAATCTTCCAGCTGCCAGCATCACATCTATGGACCAATTTGAAGAAATCTTTCTTGCAAGGTGGGTTTTGAAATTGGAAGATATCCAATCATTACTGAAAGGACTGGAATGCATAAAACAAACAAAGTATGAGACCGTCAAAGTTTTCGGGGTTAGGTTTCAGAGGTTGTTATACCAGATTCCTGAAAGCCATCGTCCTAAAGGCAAGTACCTTATGTATCTCTATACCAATGGACTTCTAGGACATTTAAGCTTTCTCCTAAACAAAAAGGGTCCAAAAACACTTCCAGAAGCTCACAACATGGCTATTCAAATTGAGGTAAATCTTTCTTTGTCCAAAACCAATGACCGTACCACAGACACTCTTAGCTTGAAAAAACTAGTTTCCTCTGAAACCTTTACTAATGACTCCCAAGGAAGAAGGGAACAAATCCATTTTGACCAGCAGAACGAGGACGTGATTAAGGAGCAAGAACCTAAGCAAGATGATAAGGTATCAACCTGCGCTCCTCCTGCTGATGAAGCCATCCAAGAGCCCATTTCTCCGGCACAACAAAAGAACGATGAGGATAGTCGTATTCCCTTTCAGGATCCCAATGACACCTCATCCCTTGATTCAGAAAATGAAGGAGAAATGGAAATCTTGAGCGAAGTTCCTTGTTGTAAAATTGAAGATGAAGAAGTGATTCCTGAGGATGAGAACGTAACGCATGTTAAAAACATCGAAGTCCTCGAAGCTCCTGCACAAGAAGAAACAGTAATTTTCCGTCCTCTCCTAGTTCTTGATGATGCTATACTTTGTGATAGGGAAGATGATGAGGAGATAAGAAAGAATGCTTCAAACCCTACATGTTATGATACCTGTTGACCGCCTATTCAGCTAGGGGTCAACTCATGTGCCATGAAGTATGCATCTATGTTGAAGACAGTATTGGTTCTACTTGGGCATCTGATGCCCCAGCACAAAATTTTTGCAAACGAAATTTCCGCACCCCTCCGTGGGTTAATAATGTAATAAGTCTGCATGGATCATAGTTAGGTCGGTTACCTTTGGATGTTTCCATTAGGGGAGTTCCTTTCACCGAGGGTTTTTTATCCTCAGGTTGTTAACCGGGCTCTTGGGCTTGGCTGACTTCCCTTGAGTTTTTCCCTCCACATATGCAATAATTTCCTCCAAAGTGGTGAACGGCGCTCTAGTGGTCTCGTCCTTTGGTAACCTTTGTTTAGGAATGTTGTAAATGACCATGCTAGATAGTGTAGAAAGTTTCGCGGAATTTCGTCGAGTCTAGATAGGTATTTTTTTAATTAATTAAATTTTTAATAATCTAATTAATTAATTATTTTTTGAGCTAATGTTGTAAAAACTCGGTCTTGGGGATTTTGATAGGGTTATTTGTGCTCAAAAGAAATGGAATAGCACCCCCTACACCCATAGACCAAGTTTCGGCTCAGTCAGACAAGTTTTACTATGTCTTAGTCCGCTTAGAGTCAGAGTCAGTCAAAAACAACAATTTTAATTGCTAAGGTGACATTAGTGAAATGTCAAAATTATTGTAATTATGAGTTAGTGAGTTAGTGGTAAGGTGGAAATGAGCAAGTTAGACCCTCCTAACCTACCCAAACCCATCCTAACCTCTTAAAACCTTAATCTACACATTTAACTCACTTTATCACCCTTTTTACTCATGCCCTAAGGGGAAAAACGACCCCCCTTTACCCAAACCTTAATCTTTTCACATAATACTTTGTGTGGGCCCCTCATATGTGAGGTGCGCCCTTCCTAGACATACACATCACATATCCCTTAGCCCCACACTTCATTCCATTGCTTGTGTGGCGCCCCTCCTCTAAAGCTCACGCCCCCCTTTCCCAACTCATGCCCCCTCTCTTCCTTAGCCACGTGTTTGAGCTTTGACACATGTTGTAGGGCCCTCTCATGAGAGGTGCGCCCCCCCTAGCCTACTCTTTCACCCCTCTATGGCCCACGCCCTTCCATGTCATCAATCCACCTCCAAAACCCTAAGGAGGGCGCCCCCTTCCTAGAGATTCCCTCTCTCTCTCAAAAATTTGACACTTGGGCTCAATCTAGATGCCCTTACTTTGCCTCTAGAGGTATAAGTAGACCCCCTCCTCACTCATTTTCTTCACCATTCTTTGAGCTACTGCTATGTTGCTAAAATTTCATTCCACTCTCTTGCTCTTGCCACCAAGCCACTCAACTCATTGCTCTTGAGAGTTTTGGAAGAAGTATTTCTCCAATACTCTCTTATTGTGGATTAATAAAAAGCTTTGGAGGATTTTGGAAGAGATTGAAGAGTATTCTTGTTTCTTCTTCACATGAGGTGACTTGTATTGTTCTAGTTTGGTTGTGTTGTAGCAGGTAGATCTTTGGTAGAGTATTCTACTAGGGTAAATCAATTGAAGAGTATTCTTGTTGGTTTATGTTCATGTTGGATAGCTTAGGATTGCAAGTATTTCTTTCTAAGCTTATTTCAATACAACTATCTATTTCCATGCTTCACTATTTGGCTTGAGTTTTGCAGGTCACTTCAAGAGGATTATTGGGATAGCATCGAAGAGGAGCCTACCCTTAACCCTCTCTTAAACTCCTAGCTTCTTATTGTCCATTATCATTTTCTGCACACATCTCATATATTTTTCAGCATTCTAACATTCTTAGATAGGTCAATATTATATCTTTTTCTTGCAGATTTATATGTGGAAATTTTCTATGTAAAAGCAGAAAATTTCTTTAACATCTTGTTGTGTTTTTTAGCATTTCTAGCAAGCTTTTGCTTGCTGGTTTTTGCAGAAACTTACCAGCAACAAGGGGAAACGCTGCCCAAATTCGTCCACAAGCCTCAACCAAGACATATCTTCAGTGGGTAACGATTTCCTAACCCTTTCCTAGTGTATATTTGTAATATTTCAAGCTATTTTGTTGATATTTCTGTATATTTGTAAACTAACTTGTTGTCGACACCTTGGGAGTGTGCTTGGCCTAGCCAACCCCCCAAAATCGTCTTGGCTTGACTTGTTATTTCATTTCCAAGTCATTCTTTCATTTTTTATGTTTTTAAGTATTAATACCACTGAGATAGTTTCTGCCTGAGCAGTCGGCCAGGAGCCTGTCTAGTCTCTCCTAGAGGACATAAGACTGAATGCCCTGTTTTCCTGTGCAGTCATATCTCAGTAGTATTAATATAATTTGCCAGCACCTTGGGGGAGTCATCCCCAAAATCGCCTTGGCCTAAAGGAAATTTATTTTTGATTCAGTTTTGTTTTTCATATTGCCGGCACCTTGGGGGAGTCATCCCCAAAATCGCCTTGGCTTAAGGGAAATTGATCTCTAACTTATTTCTATTGTTCATATTGCCGGCACCTTGGGGGAGTCATCCCCAAAATCGCCTTGGATTAAGGGGAAATTAACTTGTGATGATTTACATGCTTAGTAGTTAGAAAATCTTAGATAGTTCTCATTCACAAGTTTTATTTCCTTCAAGTTATTTCATTTCATATGCTTTTACATTTCATGGTAAATGGTTCAATAGCTTAGATGCAATCTTAAGGGATAAATCTTATCGTTTCTCAAGTTATTTTGCTATTTACACTCCTTATATGCATATGATATGGATGTGATCTAAAGTCTTTTTCATACCTTGTCAAGTTTTCCATTTACAAGCACATTTCATTTCATAAGATTAACGTACATATGTGGATAAATTGTTAACTTCTCATTTACGTTTGATCAGCACTTTAGCATTCGTCCTACTTCCTCTTTTGAAATCACATGTTATGATGATGGATGAATGATGTATTGATGTGGATGTCTTAGAGCTCACGTCCTTGTTCATGTTTAAGCAATTGCATCCTTGAGCTCACGTCCTAGTTCATGGTTTAAACGTCCACGTCCTAGTCTTATTTCAAGCACACGTCACATATCTTTTGGTTTATGGTATATGGATGGAATAATGTTGATATGATGGATGTTTTGTTGCTCACGTTTTGATTCATGGCTTAAGCATCTACGTCCCAGTTTCATTGCTCACGTTTGGGTTTATTGTTTAAGCATTTACGTCCCATTTTCTTTCAAGCAAGCTCTACATACTTATACCTTACGTTTATGGTTTGATATCTCTGCACTTAAGTCGATCTATCTTATGTTTATGGGCTGAAGCATCCACGTTATTTTTATGGTCTCAAGCATACACATTTACAGTTCATACATCTGGCAAATGCTCACGTTTCATCTCTTACTTGCAGTTACATGTGAATGGTTCATGGATTAATGGTTTAATATCTTGCAACGTTCTTTTCATATGATGATATGTTGATGGTGTAATATTGCACTACATTTCCTTAACATTATGCTATGTTATTGATGGTTTAATTGACACATTGCAAGCATCATTTTACACACATTTTCATTTCGGCCATACGCTAAAAACTAAAATTTTGAAGGTCTAAAACTTGTTTAAAAGCAACCCAACACACCTAAAGACCCACCCGAGGGTCATAATAACTTTTAGTAACATTTTAGGGGCCTCATTCATCCATCTCCACCATCTAAAACGGGTTTGAGGGACACCCAGGGGGAAGTGGCGGGGGACCGTCCCGTGATTTCGTTGGGGAGATCCCTTCTGGGCGAACTCTTACTGTCAGGGTTGACCTTGGAAGCTAGGGTAAGGCCTCATTAGCCTTACTATCTTGAGCACCGGGCAGTCATTTGGCCAAGGGAGGAGGAAGCTTGAAACACACACCCAGTTAAGGGGAAGGGAAATTAAAATTTATAAAATCTTTAAACAACTCCTACAACACTTAGTTGCATAGATCACTTGTATATGTTTGGGGGGTATTAGATGTATGCATAGGCAAACATAATTGGTGATAATATCTTTCATTGTTTATCTATCTCTATTGCAACTACATTGTTTATATCTGTTATGTTTACATGAGCAATTGAGTTACTTATTGAATATCCTGTTAATTTGCTTATTGTGGTGTGAATCAAGAAAGTGTTGAGTATCCCACTTGGGGAGGCATCACTTTCCTTGGTTCTTGAGTGCTTTGTGTGATTGTTGCCAGTGAAGGCAGTCCAATGGAGTAAGTGCCATTGGGGCATGCTTGGCTTATGTGTGTGAATCACTTACATCTTGTTACATTGGTGTATCTTTGTATCTCATTGGTATATCCTGTATCTAGCTTATGTATCTTTGTTCTCATTTGTAAATCTTGTAAACATTGTAACACTTAGAAATTCCTTTGTATAGTTATAATCTGTGGTTTGGGGTAGCTTAATTCTGTTTCACTTGTAAAACTTTTTGTAATTGAACCACCCTCAAACCTTAGTCAACCCCATTGCCCAACCTTAGGCATTAGTCTTAGTTGACTTAGGAAAAGGGCTGCTTCACATATAAATTAGACTTGCATTTGCATTTGTTGTTTGATCATCTTAGGTTAGTTTTTCCCCCTTTAGCCTATAACGAATTAAAACTAACTCCTAGAACCTCAACATTAAAATTAACTTAGTAACTAGGGACTACCCCCCTTGGCTTCCCTAGGAGTAAGCCTAGAAGGAAGAAGTTCCAGTCAAGGTGACAGTGTGGGCTTGGAACTTAGACATTGTGTCTCCGAGGGCACACTAAGTGAGTTGGACTTAGCTCACGTTTGCAAGTGTGCATTAGGACGGCAACAATACCCATAATAACATAGATGATAAAATTGATGAGTTCATACATGTTGGGAGACGTGGATGGGATGTAGTCAGTTATGATATGGATCCCATCTATGACATAGAGAGTCATCTCCAAGTGTTTCCTTTGCAATTATCACAGCAAGTTACTCTTGACCAATGGCAACAAGGAGATGAGATTTTTACCGATGCTCCCCAAACACCCAAGGTTGACCAGGTACCGTATTTGCCTGACGATTTTTGGTCTTACCTTGAGGTATTTAATGAGTACTCCTCCGAGCACTTAGATTTATCCTATGAAAATGACTATCAACCACCGTTGTGCTTGGATTTTGATAGGAGTAAGAACATTGTTTGCCTAAAGAAGGATTCTTATGACATTTTTCTTCAGCCACCTTTTATTACTTTACCTTGTTGTTTCATTAAAGGTATGGTTGGGAATTATATCTTTAGTATTGAGTTTCCTTTGAAGCAAACCCTAGAATCCAAGGGTTGGTCGAAAACCACAAGTTCAAGTCTATCATCTCAGTGTTTCAGCTTTCCCTTAGGAGTTTGACAGTGATCTGCCAAACCCTTGTCAATCCCTTCAGAGTGTGAGGACGCCCAGGGTAGCCAGTTTTCAGACCGTTTGAGTTGGTATGTTGAACCTTGGACTTCTTATGACTCCTTCCTGAAGTGGATTGAGCACTTTCATCAGAGATTGACGTAGCATGATTTTATCCCTCCCACCCGCCTCCATGAGTTAGACTTTTTGATTTCCAGTGACATGATATATATTCTAACCCATGACATTTTTGTGCTTGACTTGTCACTATTTTGGTTTATGATGAAGCACAAAGGCAGGTATCGTGGGACATTGCTGGATTGGCTTCACTGGTTGTTTGACTACACCCAACATCCATCCAACAGGTAGGTACAAGTAAGTAGTTTGTTTTACATACACATTATTGATTGCTTTATTTCAGTCTTTATATATCTAGCTATGTTGGGGTGGCATTACCATGTTAGAAAAATAGGACCGCGAAGCAATAAAATAAAACAAAT
>CBVK0100184724.1:0-18737 GCA_900067695.1 Picea abies
AAATATCATTTGTCTTTAGAAATTGTGAATTACGAGCTTGGATGGTGCCCGGGTCTGGAGTTCATGAGCTCATTGCTTGCAAAACCTCCTCATCAATGATGAAATGTCGGAGGACTCAAACATTGGCTACTGTGAGGTCTAGCTTGACTTTAATTTTCGACAGGGTATGAGCTTGGTAGGCCTCAATAGAGCTTTCAGTTGCATCAATGAGATGAGAGATAGAATGACCTTTGGAATGGATCAAGGAACCCCTCCTTAGGCGATGAGAGGAGCGCCTATGAGCCAAAGGAGTAGAGGGAGAGAACGTAATTCCGAAGTTTGAGTGCAAACCAAGGAACCAAAGGGTAGCATAAGGTTGGGGGAGAGGCAACAATAAAGAGAAATGAAGGACAAAGATAGTTGAGGAATGAGGTTTGGGCGAAGGTAGAAGGGGAAAGATAAAGGTCAAGCTTTCTCGTCGACAAGAAAAAGGAATGAACAGAGAACTGGGGTCGTAGAATCCATGATAACAAGGAGAGTAGCTTTCAAAAGTTACAGTGTGCGGTAAATGATCCACATGCATGGAGAGTATGGGGCTAGTGTCATTACAGGATGAGATCAGATGAGGTGATGTTGAACTAGGAGGATAACACCAGGTCCGAGGTTGGCATGTTTATAACACATTATAAGAGGTGATGGAGGTAGGAGGGGGGTGGCAGGTGCCAGCCGACGAGGATGCCAAGTGGTGGTTTTCCTCGGGAGATGGTCCCATGTCTCGTTGCTTTCTTGTCACCCTATACAGGAGGCATGGTCAGCTTGGGAGAGGGTGGAGCAGTCATAGTGTAGTGGGATGGGGGGACAAGGTCCCAGGTAGTATTCATGGGGTTGTCTTCTTTGTAGATTCTTTCATTAGCTAGGTGGTCCACACATTTCTTGGTTGATCGTTGATATATGATAGCTCCCACCACAGAGAAGAGAGAGTGAATTCAGTCCAGAGTTCTAGTCGGAGTGATTTTACTTGGGGGAGAAGCACACTAGAGTTTCATGAGCATGCAACAAAATTCATCTATTAATTTACAAGTTATTCAAGATTAAGTTCATCATAAATAATTGGAAAATATATGTGCTTAGTGGTTATTATGTTAATTTAATGTATTTTTGATATACCATGTTATTAATGCTTGACTTTGTGAAGCTTATTTGATTTCAAAGAAAAATTGAAAAATATATGTATTTCATGGTTATTAAGTTAATTTTTTTTTTCATACCATATTATCCATGATTGATTATGTGAAACTTATTTGATTTCATAGCAAATTTATTGAAATAGTTTTCTTCCTCCACCCCTCATAAATCTTGTATGTATATTAATGATAAATGCTTGATTGTATGAAAATTATTTAATTTCATAACAAATTCATTAAAATAGTCTTCTTTCTCCACTCCCCATAAATCTAGTATGCTATTGATAAGTGGTTAATGATTAATACATTATATTTGGATTTTTAAGTTTTAACATTTGAATTTGGTTATCATAACGATAAATAATAATAAATTTTTTCATTTTTAACATTTGAATCTTGAGAAGCTGCAATTCATTTCTTTCATCTTTATCATTTTAAAGAAATATAATGTTTAAAGCCTTAACCTATACATTGTATTTTGATTAATTTTACTACAATATCTATTCTAATATCTAAAATTACCATGCATTATGTGTATGCCAATAAAAATATATCACATACATAAATTAAAATTAAAAACAATAATTTTTCACATTATATCATATCCATTAATTAAAATAAAAAAATAACAATTTGTTTTACTAACATATTGGTTCAAAGACTATGCCACGAATAAAGTTGTTTTTGAATTTACATTTTAATTGAAAACTAATCTTTCTTTCTCATATTTTAAAATATTAAAACTGAAACAATTTTTAATATTTTAATTATTTTGTAATTTGTTTATTTTATTTTATTTTGTAATGTCATTTTTATTTAAATTAATTATAAAATTTATTAAATTATAAATATTGGTAATTTCGAAAACTCTTACTTGTAAGTTTACCATTTCATTAAGTCCATGCCAAACTTATAACTTATGAGTCGCTATCAAACAAAGGTAAGCCATGCACTATAACATTTTGGTCATGTTTAACTTTTAATACATCTATTATATTATACTTCTAATTTAATAGATTCCTAACTTTTTTTTCATGGTTTGTAATTTTTTAAAAATTTTCTCATTAAACAATTTGTAAAAAATTATTTGTTTACAATTCTATTGGTTATAACATTTCAAGTAGTATTGCATATTTCACTATAACATTTTGGCCATGTTTAACTTTTAATATTTCTATTATATTATATTTCTAATTTAATAGATTCCTAACTTTTTTTTCATGGTTTGTAATTTTTAAAATTTTTTCTCATTAAATAGTGTGCAAAACATTATTTGTTTTCAATTCTATTGGTTTCTATTGGTTCTAACATTTTAAGTCTTATTGCATATTTCACTCCTCTCAACTCAATTTTTTTTTATTTTCTATCCTAATTTTTTAGGGTTCTCTCCTCCCATTGTATTTTTTTATTTCTTTACATTTTAAGGAGTATTTGCAATATGCATCACTTTTCATACTTCATTATTACATAACTTAAGTTTTTTCATTGTTAGGTAACCTAATTTCTATGTTTATTTAAGTTTTAAGTTTGTTGTTGTTGAAATACATTACAATATGTAAAAAAATTTCATTTTTTTCATTGTTACATAATCTAAGTTTTAAGTTTGTTGCTAGTGAAATACATTTTTAGATAACCTATACTTTATTGAGCTGCAAATATATTAATCTGTTTTTTTTTTTTTTTTTTTTTTTTTTAATTATTATGAGGGAGTGTCACCTATGTCAGGGAGTTAAACTAGTCTAACAAAAATAATCAGATTTCTAATAAGTTTTCTTTGAAAGTGTTGAACTTTCAAAGAAACATTTTTTTGCTCCATTTCTTGCTTTAAATAACTATGCAACCACCTCATCAACTTCCATTTCCTTGACAATTCTGAGGCCACCATCTCCACTACCTTACAACATCTCTTTCACAATAGAGCCTCAACAATACTCATGTCCTTGGTTTCCAAATCAAATTATGAGATTACTCAAGTAGAAGAGCAAAGTCATACTGGATAAAATGGCAAGACACCTATTGTTGGAGGAACAAAATTGATGCTATGAAAATGTATAATTGTAAGTCATTCAATCGAATATTTGTGTCTCTTTATTCTATAATCAAATTTTTGTATCTTTTTATTCTTTATAAAAAAACTGAATTTAACTTATCAATTACTATATAAAAAAACCTAATTTAACTTACCAATCACTATGTAAAAAAACTGAATATAACTTATCAGTCAAAATTTAGTTACTATTTCTTTTGCATTGTTTGTGCTATGAACATATCCACAATGTCCATAAGTAAACTCAATAGTTAGATTCATATATATATATATATAAGTAAACTCAATAATTGTTTACATTTAAATGAATAAATTAGATTTTTAATGGTACTTCATCAATCACAGTTTTGGGTGGCTGGGCTAGTGGTACTCCATTTAATGGCAGCGCATATCAGTGGTTGGATTCTCCATAAATATTAGTGGTTGCTTCTTGTTTATTCAGAATATAGGTATTTTGTGTTTCTTTGTACATATTATGTATTCATACTAGTGATTGCTTCTTGTTTATTCAGTGGTTGTTTCTTTGTGCATAAATATCAGTGGTTGCTTCTTGTTTCTTTGTGCATAAATATTAATGGTTGCTTCTTGTTTCTTCAGAATATTATGTATTCATTCTCTGCCTTGTTTCCATTGGTTCCCTTTAGAGTATCTCTATATGAATTACTAAATGTAATCGTACAACTCTGTCTCCTAACATTAATACATAAGTGTAGTGTGCAATCTTTCAGTATATTTTTTATATTTTGAGAACAATTTTAATTGAAAATCATTTATTTGTCCTCATTGACCACTGTGTAAAGATTATTCAATCTGTACTCATTGACCACTGTTTAAAGATTATTCAATGTGAAGCATGGTGTATAATCGGTGGAGATTAATGGTCAATGATTTAGATTAATATCCATAAAAAACTGATTAAGAACTAAATTTTATTAAATGTACCTATTTCCAATAGGTATAAGTCTCTCTGCATAATAAGTTTTAAGGTTTTGATTATTTAGAAGAAACATTACTAAAATCAAGTGATACAATTGTTGATAAAGTCTCAATTTTTAATTTATTAAAAATTGTATTTTTAATGTATAAATAGATTTAACTCTTTGAAAAAACTTTAAAATATTTTAACTATACAATTTTAACAATATAAAATTACAACAATTTTTAACCAAATTTTACATAACCAACTTTAAAATATAAATGAAAATGATTAAAAACTTAAAATTAGAAATATATAACTATTATATTAATAAAATTTATTGACAAGAGTTCATAAATTTGGCACTACAACAGTGAAACAAGATCATTATTGGATTGCTGCTTCACTTTACTTAGAGTGCTATCCTCGTGAACAACTGTTGCTTTGCGTTTAAAGTTTGGAATAAACATTCTATTTATTAGCTTTTTGAAAATTAAAATTTTATTTTTGGAATTGAGTTGTTTTTTTTTTGCATTATATCAATTAATGTAGAGAATACTATAAGTTAATGTAGAACTGTGCATGGTGAGGAGGATAACCCATAAATATTTTATTTATTATTATTTTTTTAAATTAGAATTTTGTTTTTGGAATTTAGTTATAGTTTTCCTTTGCATACGATAAAATCAATATAGTAGTGTGCATGGTGGCCATTATTGATTTTTTTATTTTAAATAAAGCATCAATAAAATAAAATTGTAAACCAGTGTAATAATGGGATGTGCATGTCAAATTTTGATGTACATGTGGATGTGAATGGATATTGGAAATTGGAATTTGGTTATTTTTAGTTTTTATTGTATTAAGTTAATGTAGAATTAAATTTTAATATACATGTGGATGGATGTTAAAATTTGGTAATTTTTAGTTTTCATTATATATGTAGAACAAAATTTTGATGTACATTTGGATGGATGATAAAATTTGGGTATTTTTAGTTTTCATTGCATAATTGAATGATAGATCGTACATGCGGATGGATGATAGAACGTGTTGTGAATATGGAAAACAACAATCACACCAGAGATAAACACTTAGCAAGAAAATATCCATAGGACAATGGAAATAGATTACAGAAGCTCAACATCAGGCTTACTTCCTCCCATATCTATTTGGCCTCTGCAGGTTTCAATTTATGACAGTGCTTACACCGACTGAATTAATTTTCTAACCTCCATATCCAATTATTGGGTTGATAAGTTGAGTTATAGCTTAAATATTACTGAAAATTTGTTGGAAGTTGTCACCCGGGTACCGGTATAATTACAACCTACTACACAAAAGAGGATTGGAGAGCTTTTTTTAACAAAATAAATTATGTTTCCCAACTCCAAGTTTACGGATATGCATGGTCCCGTAGCTCAGTTGGTTAGAGCGTTGGTCTTATGGCCGAGGTAAGTCAAAGCCGAAGGTCGCGGGTTCGAGCCCCGCCGGGACCAGTTGATGTCAAACAATTTTCCAATCACGGCTATGGAAACACGAAACCAGTATTTTGGGATTCAGATTTTAAATAAAGAATTAATGAAATAAAATTTTGAATTCAGATTTTAAATAAAGAATTAATGAAATAAAATTTTGAACAAAGTGCAATATTTTCTAGTGATGCATGAATGGGATGTGCATGCCAAATTTCAAATAATCTCTGCCTCTTAAATTTTTTTATGGCGGGTATGAATTTGTAGGGCCTTTCCTTTTACGTTTTATGTAAATTCATAAAATGTCACTTACTAATTTTTCATGTGTCACAGTGTTTTATTCCTTGTGACAATGTTGCATCCATTAGATCTATTGCATCAACCACATGCAAAAAATAATAAAGATGAACAAACAATAAGAGTTCAATGGAACAAATTTTACTTAATCCATTAAACTCTCTACAAGTTACATTATAACTTTATTTAATCATTCTCGGGTGACAGGGCACCACCCCTATCTAGCTATGCATACTCTCATTTATTCCTTCAGACTTATCTCTAGTAAACACATGCCTATATCTTATACTATATAGGTTATAGGCCTATGTGTACTTACCAAAATTTTATAATATACCCTGTATGTACTTGTTAGGATTTTTGACAGGTATCCGAAGAAGTTACAAGTCAATTTGAGAGGTTCATATTTTTAATCTGGCTCAACGATAACATGTAAATTTTATATATACGTGTCAAATACGGGTTTTCACACCAAATACGTGCTATAACCTGTCAAATTAGTGGTTGCTTCTTGTTTATTCAGAATATAGGTATTTTGTGTTTCTTTGTACATATTATGTATTCATATTAGTGATTGCTTCTTGTTTATTCAGTGGTTGCTTCTTTGTGCATAAATATCAGTGGTTGCTTGTTGTTTCTTTGTGCATAAATATCAGTGATTGCTTCTTGTTTCTTCATAATATTATGTATTCATTTTTTGCCTTGTTTCCATTGGTTTCCTTTAGAGTATCTCTATATGAATTACTAAATGTAATCGTGCAACTTTGGCTCCTAATTGTTGTATCTCAAACATTAATACATAAGTGTAGTGTGCAATCTTTCAGTATATTTTTTATATTTTGAGCACAATTTTAATTGAAAATCATTTATTTGTCCTCATTGACCACTGTGTAAATATTATTCAATTTGTACTCATTGACCACTGTTTAAAGATTATTCAATGTTAAGCATGGTGTATAATAGGTGGAGATTAATGGTTAATGATTTAGATTAATATCCATAAAAAAATTGATTAAGAACTAAATTTTATTAAATGTACCTATTTCCAATAGGTATAAGTCTCTCTGCATAATAAACATTGTATAATAAGTTTTAAGGTTTTGATTAATTTCGAAGTAACATTACTAAAATTAAGTGATACAATTGTTGATAAAATCTCAATTTTTAATTTATTAAATTGTATTTTTAATGTATAAATAGATTTAACTCTTTGAAAAAACCTTAAAACATTTTAATTATACAATTTTAACAATATACAATTACAACAATTTTAAACCAAATTTCACATAACCAACTTTGAAATATAAATGATTAAAAACTTAAAATTAGAAATATATAACTATTATATTAATAAAATTAAAAAAAAAATATAACTATTATATTAATAAAATTTATTTACAAGAGTTCATAAATTTGGCACTACAACAGTGAAACAAGATCACTATTGGATTGCTGCTTCACTTTACTTAGAGTGTTATCCTCGTGAACAACTTTTCCTTTGCGTTTAAAGTTTAGAATAAACATTCTATAGCTTTTTGAAAATTAGAATTTTATTTTTGGAATTGAGTTGTTTTTTTGTTTTGCATTATATAAGTTAATGTAGAGAATACTATAAGTTAATGTAGAACTGTGCATGGTTAGGAGGACAGCCCATGAATATTTTATTTATTATTATTTTTTTAAATTAAAATTTTGTTTTTGGAATTTAGTTATAGTTTTCCTTTGCATAGTATAAAATCAATATAGTAGTGTGCATGGTGATATTTTTTATTTATTTATTTTAAATAAAAAATCAATGAAATAAAATTGTGAACAAGTGTAATAATGGAATGTGCATGTCAAATTTTGATGTACATGTGGATGTGGATGGAGGTTGGAAGTTAAAATTTGGTTATTTTTAATTTTCAGTGGATGGATGTTAAAAGTTGGAATTTTGTTATTTTTAATTTTCATTGTATTAAGTTAATATAGAATTAAATTTTAATATACATATAGATGGATGTTGAAATTTGGTAATTTTTAGTTTTCATTGTATATATAGAACTAAATTTTGATGTACATTTGGATGATAGAATTTAGGTATTTTTAGTTTTCATTGCATAGTTGAATGATATAACGTACATGCAGATGGATGATAGAACGTGTTGTGAAACAGAAGCAAAAACAAGAATTTATAGTAGAAAACAACAATCACACCAGATATAAACACTTAGCTCAACAATGGACAATGGAAATATATATTCTTATTGATCAATCTGGAGATTACAGAAGCTCAACATCAGGCTTACTTCCTCTCATATCTATTTGGCCTCTGCAAGTTGCAGGTTACAATTTATAACAGTGCTTCCACCTACTGAATTAATTTTCTAACCTCCATATCCAATTATTGGGTTGATAAGTTGAGTTATAGCTTAAATATTACGGAAAATTTGTTGGAAGTTGTCATCCGGGTACCGGTATAATTACAACTTACTACACAAAGGATTGGAGAGTTTTTTTTAACAAAATAGATTATGTTTACGGCCTGTTGCATGGTCCCGTAGCTCAGTTGGTTAGAGCGTTGGTCTTATGGCCGAGGTATGTCAGAGCCGAAGGTCGCGGGCCCGCCCGGGACCAGTTGCTGTCAAACAATTTTCCAATCACGGCTATGGAAACACGAAACCAGTATTTTGAATAAAGAATCAATGAAATAAAATTTTGAACAAAGTGCAATATTTTCTGGTGATGCATGAATGGGATGTGCATGCCAAATTTCATATTTTTAATCTGGGTCAACGATAACGTGTAAATTTTATATATACGTGTCAAATACGGGTTTTCACACCAAATACGTGCTATAACCTGTCAAATTTCAGGCATGATGATGATTTAGTGGACTACGAAGGAGATGTTGCTAACGAATAGGATATCTCCATATTAGAAAGGGAAACCATTGTTGTTCAAAGTAGCACATGAACATGGCCAATAATATCCAATCTGCTACACAACATTGAATGTTGCGGCAGGTGGAATATAGGTCGTTGGATCTGACGACAATTCATATCTAATGGATTATAATCTACATGTCGCAACATTCAATGCTGCATAGAAGACTGTATATTGGTCATCAATGAACATCCTTTGTGGTTGATTTGGGTCTAGCGGATCTCCAATCAACTAACGATATATTGCTCTCTGATCCTGAGATGGGCTGACATGCAATTAAGGAGATGACGATATTGGGAAAAGAGTTTGCTTATGTTCCTCCATCAGTTCTCCATTCGAAAAAGGTGGTAGAATATGTTGTGGGTGTTTCCTCCTTGCATGCAATCTCTGCTCCTCTCACCGAACGAAGCCTTGATCACTTTGGCTTACCGAAGGATGGTTCGCCGCATGATCTTTGTTCCAAAGGATTGAAAAATAAGTGTTGGAGGGTGAAATGAGAACGAAGAAGAATGGTAGTTGATGATGATATGGCTCTGGAAGCCATTCTAGATCTATTGGGAAAAACAACGATTGGTTGTTTCAGCAGAAAGACTATAATTCCTTTGTCCCTCCAATCTTGGATTAATGAATAGTGGACAATGGTTTTGAGATACTTCCCTGTATTCCAAATTCTCCCGCGAGGTTGGAATTGTTTTATTTTTTATTCCAAGGAAGATATGGAATGAATATTCAAAAAATGTTGGGTTGGGGACCCTCAGGTCTCACTCTCCGAGACCTAATTTTCCATGGTTTTTTATTTCTTTCCGAGAGCTTTCACATAGGAAATGAACTATTCTCTTCTCGCAAAAATCTTAGAGGAATAAGTGCTTTGTATTCTAAATGCTTCCAGAAAAGTAAGAGTCCAGACCTGGACAATTTAGTGGTGGAATTCTATTTAGGCTTCTTTGAATTAATCAAATGGGATATCCTCAGAGTGGTCCAAGAGTCCTAAGCTTCAAGGAAAATGTTGGGTTCTTTCAATAGAAACTTTTTGTCTCTCATTCCAAAGAAACAAGAGACTAAATCTTTTGAGGATTTTAGTCCTATATCTTGTTGTAACTTGATCTACAAACTAATATTAACCAATATCATTGCAAACATAATGAAACCCATGCTCAACAAATTCATATGAAAGGAACATGGTTTTCTCTTTAATCATCAAATCCATGATGCTATTTCTCTTACCTAAGAATCTCTACATTCAATCAAGACCCAGAATATTCCATCCTTTTCTCTGAGAATTGACCTCTCTAAGGCCTATGATAAAGTTAGTTGGGTTTTCATGTTCCTAGCCTTAATTCAAGTGGGCATGAATATGCACTCTCTAAATTGGATAANNCCTAGCCTTAATTCAAGTGGGCATGAATATGCACTCTCTAAATTGGATAATGAGTTGCATTTCCATGACTTTTTTTATTTTGTTTTTTTAACTCGCATCTTGTTTGTTAATGATGTGATGATTTTTGGTGAAGCTTCCCATAGGGAGTTAGACGATTTAAAAAATATTTTGGCTGTTTTTTCAAGCAACAAGGATGGAGGTCACTCCAGATAAATCTTCAATTCATACTCATTCTCTCAATGATGATCTGAAGACTCAAATGAGGACCCTCTTTCCTTTAGTGTTTCTTGTTTTTGATGTTGGTTTGAAATATTTGGGATTTCATTTGCTGCCAAACTCTTATTTGTTCAAAGATTGGCTCTCTCTTGTTAAGAAAATTCAAGCGCCTATTAGGTTGTGGTCAATCGTTGCCTATATCAGGGTGGGCGATTGGTTCTCATTAAAACAATGTTGTGTAGTCTTTTAGTCTATTGGGATTCAATGGCTAAAATTCCTACAGGGATTCTCACTCAAATTAGAAAAATGTGCTTCAAATTTCTGTGGTCAAGCAAGAAAGAGGTTGACAGTATCCCACTGGTGAAATGGAAGAGGTTGGCAATGCCAAAAACTTTAGGAGGTTGGGGGATGAAAAATATGGTTAGGTTCAATAGAGCTCTAAACGCTAGAAGCCTTTGGAGGATTCTTCACAATTGAATGTTGTTTGACAAAGTAATGGAAGTCAAATATTTGTGAGGTTCTTCCTTCAAAGAATGGATTCGCAATCCCCATAAATCTGTTTCAAAATAGTTCTAATGTTTGGAAAGAAATGGAATTCCTAAAGGGATTCTCACTCAAATTAGAAAAATGTGCTTCAAATTTCCGTGGTCAAGCAAGAAAGAGGTTGATGGTATCCCACTGGTGAAATGGCAGAGGTTGGTAATGCCAACAACTTTAGGAGGTTGGGGGATCAAAAATATGGTTAGGTTCAATAGAGCTCTAAACGCTAGAAGCCTTTGGAGGATTCTTCACAATAGAATGTTGTTAGACAAAGTAATGGAAGTCAAATATTTGTCAGGTTCTTCCTTCAAAGAATGGATTCAAAATCCCCATAAATCTGTTTCAAAATAGTTCTAATGTTTGGAAAGAAATGGTGGCCTCTTTCTCGGTGATTGGGGATTGGTTGGCGTGGAATATTAGAAATGGAAAGAAGATAAGAATAGGAGAGTACCCTAGGTAGGCTCATCGGGATCACATATTTTGTTTGAGAAACTTTTTAATCATCTCTATATCCTCGACATTTTCTCTTTGAATGATGCCTTCTCTGTCTTAAGAGGTGAATATGGACACACTACATGGCTTAGAGATGATGATCTAATCATTATAGATTGTCAAAAAGAAGAATGGGTTATTTATACATCTAGCCTTGAGGAAAAAATCCTCTCTCAACAACGAAGTCCAAGATTCTTTGTGTTGGACTCGATACCAACTTTCAGGCAACTTTTTAGTCAAACAGGGTTATTTTTCAATGGAGGAATCATACTTTTTAGGTTTATAGAAATGGTGGTGGTCCCCTTTGTTGAAGTTGCACGCTCCAATGAAAACGATTACCTTGTTTTGCTTGGCAATGGAGAGAAATCTTTTAACATGGGATGTAGGTTTAAAAAGGGTCTGGGTTGGCCCAAACAGGTGCGCTCTATGTCGATCCTCGGAAGGATTAGCCACCCATATATTTACTTGGTGCTCATATGCTAGCCGAGTTTGGGATTCCATTGTTTCTCTTTTCAAGGATTCCATATGCTAGCCGAGTTTGTTTAGGAAATATGTTAATAATCCAAGGTTTAGTCTAGTCGAGTTTGTTTAGGAAATAAATATGTTAATAATCCAAGGTTTAGTCTAGTCGAGTTTGTTTAGGAAATGTTAATAATCCAAGGTTTAGAGGTATTAGGACTGAAATTATATCCCTTTACTAACCACTAGAGTTATACTAGGGTTATTTATTGAATATTGATAATGAACCAATTTGCATTTGTCGATAGAATTGAGTGATGACTATCCTCACTATCAATTGACAATTGAGTTTTGATAAATCACCTTCAAAATAAATAAACCACAAGCCATGAAGTTTTAATTCAACATATCAATTCTCCTCAAATGAAAATTTGCAATTTGCATTCATCATTATAATTTATATGAAATCATGCATGATTAGGAGTCCAGAATAAAATGCTAAACAACCAAACTTTAAGTTTCAAACTTTCATATATGTGATTTATTCATATGTTGTAGTCACTATATACACATTGGTAAGTTAATAACAATTAATTGCTTAAATATGAGGAATACCCATTCTTATTCTTGTAAGGGGTGGTTAGTAAAGGAACACTTGGAAGGGACAATACAAACAATTACTTGTAACAACATGTAATAAAACTTATCACAAAAAAGTGTGACAAAAAGCACATGAAGAAAAAGGTACAAGTTTGGAGGTAAAAGCACTAGTTGAAGAAAAAGCCTACAAGGAAGGTGGGAAGAAGTAGAGAACAAGAAGCACCATGGAATGAAGTGGGAAAACAAGAAGGACAATGGAACTAAGAAGGAGAACAAGAAAGATGGTGGTACAAACTAGAAGGCATAGTCACTAGATTTATGAGAGTTATACGATGTAAGACCTCATGGAGCTTACGTAGGGTGCATACATGTTACCAAGTGCAGGGTCATGGAAGCTCAATAATTTTATGATGAAAGCACCTTGTATGAATTGCAAAAAGTGAAAAAAATTAATCAAAACTTTCAATATGATCAATGATTGATTTGTATAATCTTGTTTTTTCTTAAATTATTTTTTAACTTATAAATATAAAAAATATATATACACTAAAGGAATATTACTTTAACCAATGAAAAATGAATGTATGTAATTACAAAATAAAGAAAAAGTATTTTTAAAAAAATCAAATAATACATGATTTTCAAAAGAAATTAAGATATATTTGAAAATTAACAAGAAGTTTTAACTCAACATATCAATTCTCCTCAAATGAAAATTTGCAATTTGCATTCATCATTATAATTTATATGAAATCATGCATGAGTAGGAGTCCAGAATAAAATTCTAAACAACCAAACTTTAAGTTTCAAACTTTCATATATGTGATTTATTTATATGTTGTAGTCACTATATACACATTGGTAAGTTAATAACAATTAATTGCTTAAATATGAGGAATACCCATTCTTATTCTTGTGAGGGGTGGTTAGTAAAGGAACACTTGGAAGGGACAATACAAACAATTACTTGTAACAACATGTAATAAAACTTATCACAAACAAGTGTGGCAAAAACCACATGAAGAAAAAGGTACAAGTTTGGAGGTGGTTGTAAAAGCACTAGTTGAAGAAAAAGCCTACAAGGAAGGTGGGAAGAAGTAGAGAACAAGAAGCACCATGGAATGAAGTGGGAAAACAAGAAGGACAATGGAACTAAGAAGGAGAACAAGAAGGATGGTGGTACAAACTAGAAGAAAGCATAGTCACTAGATTTATGAGAGTTATACGATGTAAGACCTCATGGAGCTTACGTAGGGTGCATACATGTTACCAAGTGGAGGGTCATGAAAGCTCAATAGTGTTATGATGAAAGCACCTTGCATGAATTGCAAAAAGTAGAAAAAGTGTATCAAAACTTTCAATATGATCAATAATTGATTTGTATAATCTTGATTTTTTTTTAATTATTTTTTAACTCATAAATATAAAAAAAATGATATACACTAAAAGAATATTATTTTAACCAATGAAAAATGAATGTATGTAATTACAAAATAAGGAGAAAATATTTTTTAAAAAATTCAAATAATACATGCTTTTCAAAAGAAATTAAGATATATTTGGAAATTAACAAACTATTTATCAATAATTATAATACTTTTATAATACTTGCTTATGTATATATTAATAAATAACTGTATTAAAATTTAAAATTTAAATTAAGAAAGAATAGTTTTAAAAATAAAATACCACTTTTTAAATTTTTTTTAATTATTGATATAAAAAAATTTAAGTATTTTTTAAAAAGTTAAGTATATTAAAATTTAACTTAAAAAAATAATTAAAAAATATATTATTTTTTAAAGATTTTTTAATTATTGATATAAAAAATTTAAATTATTTAAAAAAATATAATTTTTCATAATTTATTTTTAATAATATATCTAAACACACATTTTTAATGATTGATCTAAGAATTTTAAATTATTTTAAAAAAGTTAAATTATCTTTATTATTTTTTATAAAAAATGTGAGCATAAAATTTAAAGTCATACAAAGCTTGAAAGATACTATTACATTGTAATATGCTATAGCATATTAATAGTTAAATTAAAGATATAATTTTTAATTATTGAGGAATAGTGAAGTAAAACATCCTTAAAATATAAATACTATTAAAAATATTGTCATAATTAAGTTTAAAAATAAAATGTGTAGCTAGATTGAAAATAAGAATAAGAGAAAGTTAAATTATTATAACAAAATGATTAATCTAAAACTACAGAAACAAAATTATCTCTTCATTGTTGTGACTACAAGAAAGAAAATAAATATAATAATGTAAAAATAAATTTAAATGATCTTCATAGAAAAACAAAGAAATGGATAAGATATAAAAGTTATGAAACAAATAATGTAAAGGATGAAAAATAATTTCTCATGAATTACTTGACTTACAAAATCATTACATTTACTTAAAAAACATTTGTAAAAAACCTAAACTCAACTTATTAAATCATAAAAATCAAATACAATTTGGAAATGAAATTTTCAAATTATTCAATTATAAAAATAATATTATATAATAAATCAAAATAATTAGTTTAAATTTAAAACTTTAATAAACCAAAATTAATCTATTATTTTTTTTTTTTTTAAATTTACATATTTAAATTATTAATATAAATTAAATTGAAACCCTTATAAGTTAAAAGAGAAATCTGATGAAGTCTTTGTATAAAAACTAAGAAAAATGGAGGAAACCATCTATTTTTTTAAATTCACATGTTTAAATTATTAATATAAATTAAATTGAAACCCCTATAAGTTAAAAGAGAATTCTGATGAAGTCTTTGTATAAAAACTAAGAAAAATGGAGGAAAGCAACGTAGCTTTATTCGCTTTGTAATTATTGGTAATTAAAATGATTATGAATGTTTTTAGAAGGGGATGATTTAATTTTATTTTTTTAATGAGATGTTTTATATTATTTTTTGATTTGAAAATATTATAATGTAATATTAAATTTATAAGATTTTAGAAATAATATTTGGTTAAAATGTTTTGATTATGTGTTTTATTTTTATCAAAGTTATTTAAAAATTGTATTTAATTTCAATTATTTGAAATATTTTGTTTGTATAGATAATATGGATTATAAAGGATATTAGTTTTTTTTTAAATATTATTTAGGTTTTTTTTTTGTTTTGGAGTAAGAAATAAAACTATATGGGTGTGTGCATAAATTTGGTGGACCAAAAACGGGCAAGGAGGTTAGCAAGAACAAACACTCTTATGACGTTCTTGATTCTATAGGTTTGGAAAATATTGAACCTCCACTCAACTTGTCACAGAGGCTTGTTGGAGGAATGTGTGCATAGGTTCCTAAGAACACATGCAAGTTCCTAAGAACACATGCTTGTTGGAGGAATGCATGCATAGGCTCCTAAGAACACATGCAAGTTCCTAAGAACACGCATGTGTTCCTCTGTCATACAATTTTTTTGTGCCCATTTGCGTACACAATGCTCTTTTTTACTCCCATTGAGCAAAGAGATAGGAGGAGCAATGTTAAGATCTTGCAACAATGTCCCAATCAATCCAGGTATGTTTGATTTCTCTTCTTTTCCTCCCAATTTAGTAATTTTTTCTTTTATTCAATTAAATTAATTTATGCTAAAACAATCTAAATTGTGGAAATTTGTAATCTTGTAGAGAAATCTCATCTAGAAATTTAGAGAGACTCACCTCTTACATTTCATAACATTTCCCCTTTAAAAATAACTATAGAGAACTTAAAAGAAATGTGATTATTTTATGTTTTTTTTTTTAATAATTTCTTAAAATTTTTATTGATGTTTTTTTGTAAATTTCTATTTTAATTTTAAAAAATGACCTAATTTACATGCCACCTTATTAAATTGAAACATATATTATAAAATGGAACCCATAAATAATGTAAACTACCCACAAGAAGACCAAGGCAAGGAAACTCCCAACCCACCACAACCACCCAACATAGACACACAAATTGATGAGGGGTTGGCCATATTGAGAACAAATGTAAATGAATTAAAGGGAACGAGAGAACCTAGCAGAGATTCCTTGGCCACTTCATTGGATTTCATTGTGAGGTCCATTGCAAGTTCCCAAGGGAAATTTACTTCTATTTCTCAATACAAGGCTAGAATGTTTGAGTTTTACCGCACTAGACTAGATAGAAACCAAGTTAGAGACTTGGGTATTTCAAAACAAGAAATCATGTCTCTTTTTATTGATCCCTGAACTAGAAAACAACCACTTGTCAACAAGAAACAATTTTTCATTGATTGGTGGATCCACCCACAAATTAGTCTACACTGGGATGGACAGGTGGTACATGGTATTTGATAAAACCTCCCTGAAATAACAAAGAGGTTCCTTTATATTTTTTTGAGAAAATTATGGGCATAATTTATTATGGGTCACCATGTCAACTACTTTGACATTGGTGACTTCCAGGGGGTGGGTCTAGGGTCCACATAGGACTGAGAGAATGTTAGGCATGATCACATGTTAGGTCATCATCCCCATAGGTGAAGACCTAACCCCCCAACCTAACATCTTTCTATTACAAAGGGTTTGTAGTAAGTACATGTAGCTATATTATCATTGACTCGGAGGCTAGTGCAGCATGGTTGCTTTATTGCACTATCTTGGTAGGAGGTGCCTATCGATGACATTAATAGAGGGGTCAGATCTTTACCCCATACAATAGAGTGTAGTGAGGAGAGGGCACACAAGAATAATAGTCATCCATGTGAACCACACATATGCTTAAGTTGCAGAAATACTTTCTATGGGCCTATTGAGGCCAGTGGACATGAGAGTTTCATGTAGGAGTTAGTATCTTAACCATCTGTATGTTCTTTATCATTATATATTTATATATTATTCTGTGTATTTATATCTATATTTTATTGTATGTTATTTTGTAGTTGCTATGCCCATGTAACAGACCCTCTACGCCCATGGATGTATCAGTTTCTATCTCCACCACTAATGCAATAGTAGAGGCAGTTTGCTCAATCATTATACCCCATACACATGTATGCGTCACACTTGATAAATTCACCATATTGATTTCTTTATTTTATGGGATCCTCAAAATTTTAATGTTATTGTGTTTCTACAGGTTGTGGGACCAAGCGATGTCAAGCAATGTCCACCTGGGATGGAAAATTCACTTGCATCACAGGTATCATATATAGAGTTAAATCTGATTTAAATCTCAAATTCGTTGTATTTATGTTGTTGAATTTTACTATTTTGTACTAATAGTTCAATATTATTAATATGTATGTAGGATGTTGACTGTTTTGTTAGTTTTAGTACTATTCCACTCCTTGGGAACCTTCCCACAACTTTTGGGTTACCTTACTTCGTGCCAATTGTTCTTCCATCACTTTTGTAGTATGTGGGGGTCCATCGTCGCCTACCCCCAACATCTTTCTTATTCTGTGCATCCCCACTAGATGCACCCGCAATCCACCCATTTGCACCACCTCTTCCATCACATCCATACACATTGGATGCACCCATATGCCACCTGCCCCCGCCACCATTTCCATCTATGCCATCCATCGAGGTTACCAAAATAGAGGTTTCCCTAGAGAAGGTTGTACAACCAAGTGCTCCATCTACCAACGAATATTGATTGAGGCCCGAGATATTCACAGTGAGATAATGTGTTGATGATAATTTTTTATTATTCACAGTGAGATAATGTGTTGATGATAATTTTTTATGTATCATGAATGGAATTTATTTATCCATATTTGTTTAAATTTCATGATTTGATCCTTTTAACTGACGCAGGGTGGTATCGCTGAGAGGTTAGGGTTACAGAAGAGGGTAACACCCTCACGATTGTTAGTACTATTTGTGGTTAGTTGTCTTATATTGAATTACAAAGTATCACTTTGTAAGTTTTTTCATTCATTATGGAAACAAACTTATAACAATGTGTTTCTTTTTTGCAGTATTCGGAGTGATGAACCACTCCAAGGCCCAAAACGATTCAAGGTGCTTCTTCGAGCAAAAGAAGAAAGATTGATTTCCACGATGCTCCTAAGGGCGGTGAGGGTGGAAGTGGTCAATGAGTGACCAATGACTACCATTTTGTATTTAGGACACCATATGGTTGTTTTTTTTTATTTTAGGGCACTTGTTGTTGTTTTGTGTATTGGGCATGAGGTGTGATTTTGTAAAAAATGTACAATTTAGATGATGTTGAATATATATATATATA
>CBVK0100184726.1:5681-18720 GCA_900067695.1 Picea abies
TCAACTTCCCTGGGTTGAAACTTTTTCATACAATCTTTGCTTTAGGTGCACGATAGCCCGTTGGAAAGGTATATCCAAGGAATAAAAATTATGCTGTCACACTCTAACTTTATGCTTAGTGTGACTGTGGTGGGCCCAAAAAATGTGGTTTGGGGCCTCAAAACGGCCCTAGAAGTTTAGGGCCTGAAAAGCTAGAAAAAACTACCAAGATGAAAACCAAAACTGCCAAGATGAAATATGTATGTGAGGCAGTTGGAATAGGTGGGTGGTCAAAGATATCCACCTAGATAATTCCTCCCCCATTAGGAAGCAATGGTATCCATTGCATTGAGTTCCCCCATCAGATGGGGAAATTTCTGTTGAATTTGGCCTCGAGTGAGCTATTTTCCTTGGTGCAAGAGCTGCCCGACTTTGACAACACGATAAAGATGAAAATTTTGTTGGAAAGTACCCTTGACCTGTGTGTCCATGATCTGACCAATGGATGCCTATTCCATGAAGTCGGGGTTGCGTTGTATTGATGTCAACTATTCTTATACCTTTAAGGTGTCCAATAATGGTGGAAAGTATGGCTGAAGGAGGTCCACATTAAACAATGGGTGCAAGCCAAGAAAGGGGGGAATATTGAGCTCAAAATCATTTTCACCAAAGTATTTGGTGATGGTATAAGGTCCATAGTGGGGTGGATGAAGATTCTGATGGGGTCCTGAAAGGCATTCTTTTTGTAAGTGCAACCAAACTTATCTCCCACCTGAAACTTGTGTGGAACTCGATGTTGATCATGGCGTTGCTTGTACTTAGCATTGGACTTCTAAAAAATATCATGAACTTATTGGCAGATAAGTTGGATTCATTCAATGAACCAGGTGGCTTTGTCGAATTCAATTTGTGGATGGGATGTTTCTTCCTATGTGGGTGCAAGGGGCAGTGCAACATCCATGGGACCTAATGGTTGAAATCCCAACCCCACTTGAAATGGGTTGTGGCTATTTGAGCTATGTATGGCTCTGTTGTAACTGTGATGAACATAGGGAAGACTCTCATTCCATGTGCATGGATTATTGGAATTGTACATGCACAAAATATGCACGATCATCCTATTGACGACCTCGGTTTGACCATTCATTTGGGAGTGGAAGGTTGTGGATTTGGTGAGCTTGGTGTCCAACCATGACCAGAGGCTCGACCAGAATGTGTTGATGAATCGGTTTTTCCAATCAAAGATGATGGTTTGTGGTATCCTAAAATGTACCCACACTCATTTGAAGAATATCTTGGCAGTGGCCTCTGCTGTGATGCTCTTCTTGCAGGAGACCAGAATCGCCATCTTGGAAAATTGATCAACAACCATGAAAACATAGTCATTTCTCTACTTGGTTGAAGGAAGGCCTGACATGTAGTCCATTGAAATGGATTCCCAGGGCTTGTCAGGAGTAGGAAGAGGGGTGTACATGCCTTGTTTCTTAATGTCTGGTTTGGCAATGGCACAGGCCGTGCAGGAATTCATATACTTGCTAACATCATATTGGAGTTTCAACCAATAGAAATGTTGTTGCAACACTGCCACTATCTTCTCTACGCTGAAGTGTCATTCCACCTGATTGTAGTGAGCTTCCCACGTTATCTTTTCTTGCTCACTTGATGGAACACATAGATGGCCTAGATGACACAACAAACCATCCTATAGATGAAAATCAGTGACAAATATGTTTGTGCCCAACATCTAGTAGGTAGTGACAAAGTCAAAATCTCACTCATAGAGTTGGGGTGATCCATAGGTCTCATGTCCGTAAGAGTGTGGCACCGTGGTTAGTGTGGAAACTAGAGGTCAACCGACGAAGCCAGCGATGCAGGTGGTGCTTCACGTCTTATACTTTATGTTGAGATGGAACTGCTGCAAGTATGTGGACCACTTATGATGATGGCCATTCTGTAATTTTCCTTGTGTCTGCATGAACTACAGAGGATTATGATCAGTGCGGATGACTGTCTCCTTCCCTACAATGCAATGCCTCCACTGGTGGTAGGCTTGTTCAATGGAGTACATTTATTTTTCATAAGTGGGTTACTTATGGATAATATATGATAGTGTCTCACTATGATAGGCCACAAGATTTCCATGTTGAGTGAGAACTACGCCCACATCATAGTCTGAAACATCTTTCTCAATCTCAAACAACTGTTTTAGGTCAGGTAATGAGAGCACCAAGGCTGAGCACAAGAACTACTTTAAATCATTGAACACTTTCTATTGTGACTGAACCCACATGAATTTTACCTTTCCACCACCCTGGTCACTTGGCTAAGGGCCCATGAAATGTGGGAGAATCCCAAGATGAACCTGCGATAGAAATTGGCAAGGCATAAGAAGATATGGAGCTAAGTGAGTGTGGTCAGGGCTGGCCAGTCATGGATGACCCAGATTTTGGATGGATCAACATGCACCCCAAGCTCATCAACAATGTATCCTAGGTACTAGACCTTGTTCATGTCAAAGGATCATTTTTCCAAATTTCCATATATATTGTGTTGCCACAGAGTGTGCAGAACCTGATGAATGTGTTGCAAGTGTTCTGCCCAATTATTGTTGAAGATGAGGATGTCATCCAAATACACTACCACAAAATAATTGGTGAAGGGTCGCAATATATCATCCATCATCCTCATGAAATTTGTTGGGGAATTTGTCAAGCCAAAGGGCATGACCAACCATTCAAAAATACCTTCTTTGGACTTAAAGGTAGTCTTCCATACATCGTTCTTCTCTATTGGGACTTGGTGGTAGCCAAACTTCAAATCAATCTTACTAAAGTATTTCCCCCCTTGAGTTGGTCAAGGAGATCATCAATTTGGAGAACTGGGTACCAGTTCCTGAATGTTATTTTATTTAGGGCTCGATAATCAATGTAGAGTCACCAGGACCCGTCTTTCTTCTACACAAGCACGGTTGGGCTTCCACAAGGTGATTACCTTGGGAAGATGTTCCCCTTTTTGAGTAGCTCTTGGATCTGGCACTTGATTTCCTCATTTTATGATAGAGAGT
Source organism: Picea abies (assembly GCA_900067695.1). Classification (NCBI taxonomy): domain Eukaryota; kingdom Viridiplantae; phylum Streptophyta; class Pinopsida; order Pinales; family Pinaceae; genus Picea; species Picea abies. Next base: position 8,725 of record CBVK0100184726.1, read on the forward strand.
GGTGATAGACTGGCCCATTTGGTAGCGGTGCACCAGGGGTCATATCGATCGAGTGCTTGACTTGATAGTGCAGAGGTACTCCAATGGGTGAGAAAAAGATGTATTTTTATTCTTCCATGACCTTCTCCACTTGATTCTGCTACATGGAAATACCTATCATAGAGGCCATGGATATGGATGCAAATCACAAAGAAGAAAAACTTCCTAGTTTGAGAGATGACCTTCCTGCATTGCTTGGAAGAGATCAAGGAAATGGCCGTAGATGGGACTAACTCTAGTATCCTATATAATTTCCTATCCAAAGTAATAATAACAGTGTGAGGTCTAAACTCATATACAACATGAGGTTTCCATAAATAAGGTTGTCCCAAAATAACATCACAAAATTCAATGGGAATGACATCACACAATACCTCATCTTTGAAAGGCTTGATGACATAGGCCAGGCGACACTATTGGTTGACAAGGAGATCGCTCCCTTGGGGAGCCATCTGATGTTGTATGATTGTGAGTGTGGTGATGTCAACAGAGCCAACTTCTTGAACACCTCTGTTGAGATGAGGTTCTTTTGGATTTCTCTATCAACGATGAAGTGCAGCGGAGTACCCTTCACCCACATCTGTGAATGAAAGAGGCACTCACCTTCCTTTGGTTCATCAGGTTCGTCAGGCTAGACCTTAGTGGTGGTAGAAAATGTGGCACTAGGTTCTGCATCACTAATCTGTCTCCCTTTTTCTGGTTTTGAATTCAAGTCAAAGCTTGCATTCGATTCATAGGATTTCACCTTAGCCACCAATGACTACCTTGAGTGACATTCAATGGTGTTATGTTAGGGGATCTTATGGAACTTGTACCATTTCCCAGTGTCTTTCTTTGTCTTCCCATTGTCCTTGTTTGTTTACAGTTTGGACTGGTTGTATTGAGGCTACCCATCCTTTCTATGCCCTTTGCTTTGCATTTTGGGGCCGCCTTTTCCCTACTTTTGTTGTGAGGAGTTTGCAGACCCAAAATGTTGTGTCTTTTGTTTAAGCTTCTGCTTGATTTTGATAACATATCGATAGGCCACGCCCAAGGATGAAATGTCCAGAAACTGCATTTATGTCTAGATGTATCTATGCAAACCACCACGGTACTTTATCACTAGATTTCTCTAAGATTCCTTGATACCCAACTTGGTGTGCGAGGTATGGAAGACATTGGTGAACTTTGGCAATGTCTGGTCCCTTTCTTGCCTTAGTGTGGTCCATCTTGTATATAATTCGTCATAACTTCCGACAGGGTAGTATTGTTCCTTAATAGCATCCTTGAAGGAACCCCAAGTGGGTGAAACTACAAATAATGTAGATCCCTCTATTTCCTTTGGCTCACAGAAAGTCTCCCACCAATCTTTGACATGGGGGGCATCCTTGAGGAGCGCAAATGTAACATTTTCTCTATCAAAAAAGTTGTAGACACAAAAATACCCTTCTAGAAGGTTTAACCATTTATCTACAACATCCGCATCTATTTGACCTTCAAATATATGAATATAAAAATGTATCTATACCTTGAAGGGGGTGGCACCTCCTCTTAAGGTAGATGCATCGCTTGTCCACAACCATCGAAGGATTTGTGAAAATATGTCCATCATCTTGTTCCTATGTTCCTTGAGGGATTCCTCGAGCAACATTTTGAAAGGATCTCATGTACCCTCATATTTATTATCTCCTGCAATGGAAGGTTGCTTGGGCATGTGAGAGAATTTTTCCTCAAGAGAATCAAGCTCGAGACCCAACTCTCTATACCATGACCTCATTGGGGACATGCACTAAAAACAATAAGGAGAAAACCACTCTAATACTGTTGATCTGGATTTATGAGTGGAACGAAATGTAACAAAAATATATAATATTAACACATAGACATGGTTAACAATAATAAAGATACAATAAAACTTGACTTTTATTAAATCAGAAATATGTTGAAACTGTAAAATGCAGATTGAAACAAGCTTGTTAGAATGGTGATAGCTTGTCTCTTAGAAGAGATGTGACAGCTACGCTCATTCCTAAGAAGATGATTACCATGAGGATCTGAATTCCTTTTTACATAAAACATGAATTAAAAAACCCTAGACATCCAAAAACCTAACCCTAGGAGATGAAGCACCAAAAGTCATGTGGGACCCGTTGGGGTAAGTTAGTACATCAACTTCTCGAAGTAAAACAATTTTCATATGATCTTCATTTTAGGCGCACGATATCCCATTGGAAAGGTATATTCGAGGACTACACAATATGCCATCACCATTTGACCTTAGCTATAGTGTGACTGTGGTGGGATAAAAAATGATTATTTAGGGCCTCAAAGTGGCCTCAGAAGTTTAGGACCCAAAAAGATAGAAAAAAATGCCAAGATGAAAACTAAAACTGCCAAGATGAAATCTGTATGTGAGATAGTTGGAATAGGTGGGTGGCCACCAATATACATCTGGATCAAAAATGTCATTCATAAAAAACATGATGTAATAGTGCACTTCCTTCTAAACATGTGCAATGTATGACCAATCATCATGAGGTGATAAGGATCTTGAGCAAGAAAAACAAACTCACATATCACAACTTGAAGAAGGTCGTGGGTGAAAAACATGAATGCATTGACACACTTCTTACTGAACACAATAACACCACATGGCCAATGATGGAGACCATCATCATTTACATCATCAACATGGTAGGGAAGTAGTGCTCCTAACAAATGTTGGTTCCATCTTCGACATGGATTGTCATCAAGCGAACCCAGTTTTGAGCGACAACCATAAGCTCACTTACCACATGTTGAAAATAAACATATGTGAAACAAACAAGTGCAGCTACATATCCCACATTGGTAATGGTACTGACCAGGGAACAAAAATAACATATCATAAATTAAATAAAACATTGTGCAATGCCAACATTGAAAACCAACGAACAACTGCTATGCATTCCCATCTATGAACGAGAGATGAAAAAAAAATCTATATGAAACAAATTGAAGACACCCCTGGCATTGCATGTGTGATTTTCGAGGAATTTCATTTCACAAAGAACATTAAGTGTTTCACCCATGACTTAAAGAAATAATACGTCAGCTTGACACTAAATGAAAAAACATTGTCCATTATCAAAATATGTCTTCCATGCAGAAGATCATTTCAAAATGGAAAACTACCACAATTTTCAACACCTGGCCAAATAAGATGTAACACACCACTACCAGACGTAAGTACACTTTCATAACTTGAAGAGAGACTGGTGTCTCTATGAATTTCATTTGCACAAATTAGACATTGGGGCTATAAATGATCCCATATGGGCTTAACATGATCAATTATTAGCGTGCTTGTCCAATTAGATGTTGTTAAAAAAGAATTGCCAAAATTCATGAACGAAACAATGATGATTGATGTAGTGCTAAAGAGGTGTCTGAAGTACAAGAATGCATACCAAACAAGTAGAGTATGTGTACACATTGTCATGAAAGCATGAAAATAATTATGTTCCAAAAACCTGTATAAGGCAAGAAACTTTTGTATAAATGAGGACTGGAACCATGTTCTTAAACAAGGTAATGACAACTCTACACAAACTGTCAAGACTACTATTCAGTTTGATATAGATGATGAATCATAGAATGAGAGACCTACTGAAACATTGATAAATGTATTCACAAAGTCACAATGCATTTGTGACTTGCAAGACAAGATCATTGAACTTGCACCTGTTGAAGGGAAACACCCACTTGGGATTTTCAAGGATAGATTCATAGAGGAAATGAACTTCCCAACACTATTCCATGGAGACCCGTGTGGCAATGACATCACAAAATGATTTAGCTACCAAAAAATAGTACAATGGGAATTGCTACATTCAAGCGATGACTTCCCCTGTCACACAACAAATTTGTTTTTAAAAACAATGTGAATAATAATTGAGAAAGTGCTCTCCTGCATATGGGTGCAAATAAGAAAAGGTCAACTACGAGGAATAAATATATTGGCTAGAGATTTCAAGTACAAATAAAACCTAGAGAAAATCTTGAAATATGATATTGGACACATAGATTTCAAAAACATTTGCATCTCTCTTGACTACTTGCAATAAAACAAGAAAATTGTATTTGCAATGATCCGACAATTGGGCCCTCCAAAAATTTTCATCACATTTACAAGTGAATAGCATCACTGGAATTCATTGATGACTATGGTTTCTACACTATATAAGAACAGGAAGAGGATAAATCAAACTGAGACATTTTAAAATGATGGCATTGGCTACCTTGTAAGAAAACACCCAGTGACATGTGATCGTTACTATAGACATAGAGTCAATTCTATGAAGAAATTGATATTTCATGAGGAAATGTTCTTTGGAAGAATAACATACAACTATTTTGTAACTGAGTTCCAGAATAGGGGGAGTGAACATGAACGTGCACTATATTGTATAAAATATGCACCAATATATGGAAATCACAACAACTCGCAAATCAAGCAATTTCTAGAAAAATACGTAACATGTAACACAGATCATATGGATTTATAAATTGTCAAAGTGCATCGGAATTACCATACAAGAAACTGTAAAAAATTAAAGAATTCACATTGCAGATAAAACTTCCCTATGCCGCCAATGAGAACGAAAAAAATCATTGAACCAATTACTTTAGAGGACAATGCTCTCATTGAGAAATTAAAATCTTTGTTCGCATTTACAGAACAAATATATTTTTATGACTTAATGACCTTCAAAGAATTCCTGGTGGAACTAAAGCTAACAGAAGATGAGTACATGCAAGTGATAAAATCTACACTGAAGCAACCAACAATCTTCCTAAACTGAAAACCTTCACATATTTGGAACAATGGTTTCTCCAAGGACATGTGAAATATATGGAATGAAAATATAGACGCGCAATATGTCCTCAACGCATATGTTGTAACATCATATTGTAGATTTTACATGATGAAGGTTGAAAAATCTACGACAAATGCATTCAAGAGAATACGCAGAGAACATGAAAAAAGTCAATCTAATGCTATGGAAATGATACGTACACTTGGAAATACATTAATTAATGTTCAACAAATGTCCGCTCAACAAGCATTCCATATCATGCTTTCCCTAACATTGAACTATAGTTCAAGGAAATGTGTCTTCATAAACACATTTCCTTCTTACATGCACACATTCATGCTTAAAGACAAAATTCCCATTGAAACAAGAGCCTGATAATTCAGAGGACATGATATGTCGCTCTATTATTGATTACTACATCGAGCATCCACCTCCCATTAAGCATATCTTCCTTGTAGAAATTGTATCACATTACAAAAAAATGGTACACACATCAAAAATAAAAATAAAAACCATTGTAATACACTTTGTTAAATACAACAAACATACCGACTATGAAAACTTAAATAGAGAGAAACTATTGTTGTACATTCCATTCAATCAAAGTGAAGACACATTAAAACATTACTTGCCTACATGGGAAGTTGCATATACTATTTACGAGACTACAATACAAACCAATGAGGCTAACTTTACGTACAACATCAACCCAACATGGGGCAATTTAGAAAGTGCACTTGACGAACTAGACAACCCTGTGAATATTGATGACACAACAATAAAGCATCAAACAACTAGAACTCGTTGTGAAGCCTATGATTTGTAAGCAGATTTGCTTTGTCCTCGAGAACCTGCCATCGAAAAACGTATCAATCTCGGGTTTAAACTCATAGATCGTCCTTTATTTATTGAAAATGAATAATATTACATATTTAGATGATATTTGAATAGAGAGCAACATGCAATCCTCAAGGATATTGCAATGAATAAATGATTAAACATACACACTCATTTTCACGTTTTCCTTACAGGGGGGAAGGAATAGGCAAGACATTCACATCAAAAGAACTATTCCAAATGCTTATATGAATCTATGATTCAAACACTACGAGTAACCCTCTAAAACCAAAAGGATCGATACTTGCATATATAGGAAAAGTTGAATATAATGCAGGTGGAACAACAATCCACTTTGCATTTTTTGTTCCTTTTAACAAGTCGCATTTTCTTCCACTTAGCAAAGAAATTTTAGATACCTTGTCAAAGATTTATGATGAACTACAACTTGTCAAAGATTTATCATGAACTATAACTTTTCAAAGATTTATTGTTGTTCTACCCCTCTTAATTGTCTGATTGACCAGTAGAGGGACTCGCATATAGCACTTCGACGAATTCCTACTTCAAGAGAATGAAGATGTCATAATGCCAAAACTCTTGAATGATGGAGTTGTGAATTTACGTGAACCATAGATCTAGGGGAACTTTAGGATCCTTCCTGGCCGTTGGATCCATGTTTTTGTCAACCCAACGTTGACCACGCTGGGAGAAAGGGGGTGGTGAGATCGGAAGAGCGTCGTGTAGGGAAAGAAATACGTAACATGTAACATAGATCATATGGATTTATAAATTGTCAAAGTGCATAGGAATTACCATACAAGAAACTGTAAAAAATTAAAGAATTCACATTGCAGATAAAACTTCCCTATGCCGCCAATGAGAACGAAAAAAATCATTGAACCAATTACTTTAGAGGACAATGCTCTCATTGAGAAATTAAAATCTGTGTTCACATTTACAGAACACATATATTTTTATGACTTAATGACCTTCAAAGAATTATTGGTGGAACTAAAGCTAACAGAAGATGAGTACATGCAAGTGATAAAATCTACACTGAAGCAACCAACAATCTTCCTAAACTGAAAACCTTCACATATTTGGAACAATGGTTTCTCCAAGGACATGTGAAATATCTGGAATGAAAATATAGACGCACAATATGTCCTAAATGCATATGTTGTAACATCATATTGTAGATTGTACATGATGAAGGTTGAAAAATCTACGACAAATGCATTCAAGAGAATACGCAGAGAACATGAAAAAAGTCAAACTGATGCTATGGAAATGATACGTACACTTGGAAATACAGTAATTAATGTTCAACAAATGTCTGCTCAACAAGCATTCCATATCATGCTTTCCCTAACATTGAACTATAGTTCAAGGAAATGTGTCTTCATAAACACATTTCCTTCTTACACGTGCACATTCATGCTTAAAGACAAAATTCCCATTGAAACAACAGCCTGATAATTCAGAGGACATGATATGTTGCTCTATTATTGATTACTACATAGAGTGTCCACCTCCCATTAAGCATATCTTCCTTGTAGAAATTGTATCACATTACAAAAAAACAGTACACACATAAAAAATAAAAATAAAACCATTGTAATACGCTTTGTTAAATACAACAAACACACCAACTATGAAAACTTAAATAGAGAGAAACTATTTTTGTACATTCCATTCAATCAAAGTGAAGACACATTAAAACATTACTTGCCTACATGGGAAGTTGCATATACTCTTTATGAGACTACAATACAAACCAATGAGGATAACTTTACGTACAACATCAACCCAACATGGGGCGATTTAGAAAGTGCACTTGATGAACTAGACAACCCTGTGAATATTGATGACACAACAATAGAGCATCAAACAACTAGAACTCGTTGTGAAGCCTATGATTTGTAAGCAGATTTGCTTTGTCCTCGAGAACCTGCCATCGAAAAATGTATCAATCTCGGGTTTAAACTCATAGATCGTCCTTTCTTTATTGAAAATGAATAATATTACATATTTAGATGACAGTTGAATAGAGAGCAACATGCAATCCTCAAGGATATTGCAATGAATAAGCGATTAAACATACACACTCGTGTGCACGTTTTCCTTATAGGGGGGAAGGAATATGCAAGACATTCACATCAAAAGAACTATTCCAAATGCTTATATGAATCTATGATTCAAACACTACGAGTGACCCTCTAAAACCAAAAGGATCGATACTTGCATATATAGGAAAAGTTGAATATAATGCAAGTGGAACAACAATCCACTTCGCATTTTTTATTCCTTTTAACAAGTCACATTTTCTTCCACTTAGCAAAGAAATTTTAGATACCTTGTCAAAGATTTATGATGAACTACAACTTGTCAATCATGAACTATAACTTTTCAAAGATTTATTGTTTTTCTACCCCTCTTAATTGTCTGATTGACCAATAGAGGGACTCGCATATAGCACTTTGACGAATTCCTACTTCAAGAGAATGAAGATGTCATAATGCCAAAACTCTTGAATGATGGAGATGTGAATTTACATGAACCATAGATCTAGGGGAACTTTAGGATCCTTCCTGGCTATTGGATCCACGTTTTTTTCAACCCAACGTTGACCACTCTGGGAGAAAGGGGGTGGTAAGCAAGTGAAACCTCTGAATGCCAAATTCATAAAGTGACTAGAGCCATAGATCTGAGGATGTTTCAGGGTCTCCCATGACCATTAGATCTAGACCATGGTCAACCTGGTGTGGACCACTCTAGGAGCAAGGAGGAAGTCACATAGTGGATCCCTCGAACACCGAAGTTACAAAGTAATGGAGGCTGTATATCACAGTATCTATGTGGATGCATCTCGACCGTGATATTTAAGGGTGTCAGAAGGCTATCAATCTAGAGTGATGTGGCACGTTGATTTCACCCAGGGTGACATGGACCCACGATTGAAGTGCCAAATGTCACCTTGATTTGTACTTTTCACAAACCCTATGTGCCCATTAAAATGTGACATATGTCACCCATTGTAGGGACCAAGTGTCATCTCTTCCTTGCTACATGTCGCCACTGGCACAGATTTGCTTGGCCTAATTTCTATCACCAAAAAATCATTCATAGCATTACAAACAACGGTTTAAGAAATACATCAATTCCAACAACAATTAGTACACCTACAGCATCAAAATCCATCAAAAAAGGAATAAAACTATATACTGTGTTCATAAATCAAAGTGCATAAATTCACCAAAGGAAGCGTGCGCACTGTGCGCAGAATGTGTGGCCCAACACAACCCTAATTGCACATTGTTCGTAGAATGCATAGGATGTGTGATTGTCTATGAGAAAACCTACGCACTTCTCATGAAAAATGAATTTATGAATCTTTTCAGCCTCTCAACCACTTCCAATCCAACCCCCAACATGATTTGACACTCAGATCTAAGCGAAATCCAGCTTGGAGGCTGGTCAAGGGCTAGGAAGTTCCCTAAAAGGCCCCTTGTTCACATTATGAACCACATATATCTTGCCACGAATGGAAACTATAAATATATGCCATGAGTGTGCTATAAAAATAAGAACTTCAAGTTATTGTTATGCTGCAATAATTCTTCTTGGAGAATCCTCTTTTCTCTTTGAATCATTCACGCACTATAGCAAGGGTCATTCCACTCACCTTTTGATAGGATTGGCATTATATTTCTTCACCATTATTACTTTCCATTGTATGAAGAGAAAAGCTCTTTATTAGGGAACTCAATATCCCTCCTAAGGAGGAAGAGGGGATTCATAAGTCCTCTCCTTTATCTACAATGCTAGCCTATCAATATATTGATCCATTGATAGATATATGATTGTCATTTTCATGGTTCTAGTTCTTGCAAATTTTTCTAACCTTTCTTTCCTTATGCTTTTATTTGTATTTCCTTGTTTCATGTGTATTTGGTTATCTAATCAACTCACAACTCTCTGTCTTGTTTAGCTGACTTAACTAGGCATGATAAAACCAACACAATGGATTAGCGACCATACCAGGAATGTGAATCAAATTCCTCCCTATTTAATTCTTGAGAGCACTTCTTTCTAATTGTTTGGATATGCAGTGTTGTCCATTGACCAAGTTTTGGGAGATCCTTGGTCAAGTTTGACCTATTTTGGGACTTTGATAGCCTATCAAAGGAGGACCGCAAGACGAAGCAGAGATCACAGGATCTTGACCCCTTTTTGGGTCCTTTTTGGGATTTGGGACTATGTAACGGGTATGGGATGT
>CBVK0100184727.1:0-12610 GCA_900067695.1 Picea abies
CTCTTCCGATCTCACCTGTTTCAGGGTTTTCATCGTGGAGTGACCCGATCTCCTACTAGCAAGACTTTCGATATCACGAATTCTGAAGTCCCGATATCCTGACGCTTTTCGGGGATTTCGCTCTGCTTGTGAGGGTTTAAACCCCATGCAACTCCTGTCATATCCTACGAATGACGAGTATCTAAGTGAGGGCTGACAGCTCATGATCTCTTGAGCTTGAAACTGGGGAAACTCAGTCGTAAACCCCTTGCTTCTCTGTCAGATCAGACGGCTCGCAGGACTTCACAAATTCTCTATGGAAAATTTCAATCGTTCATTTCTTCCCTTGAGAACCTCCATGAAATTTAAATAAAATATTTCTTTGTGTGGAACTTGTCCTCCTATAGCACGATGTCACTACACCTCCTTTGAATTCTTCATGACACTTAACCTTTTGCTTCCTTTCGACGACTTCGAAGGTTCGAACCCTTCGGAGGTTTTCCCCGACTTCAAGTCTTTTGGAGAAACTCCTGCTGGCACTCTTTGTGGCGGACCTTCAAACACTTTCAAGTGTTGAACTCCTTTTGACTTTGCACACTCCCTGTAGCAGCAGTCTCTCAACAATTCATTCAGGTTACAAACCCCTAAAGCTTCATTCGGCCTTTGCACACTTTGCATGGCTCCTATGCCTAACTGCACCCTTGAGAAAATGAGAACAAAAGCTAACCTATTTGAGCTTTCAGAGACAAAACCTATGAACCCTTTTGTCAATGCACTCCTTGCAGTCAATTCAACTTCAGTCCTTGCAGGAACTCTCACTCAGATAGAGAAACAATTGAAACTCATTTCCTAACTATTTCTCTCTCAGACTTCAAACATAATCCTGAAATCATTCGTACACAGTATAGAAAGAAAATGTATAACAGAAAGAGTAAAACCATGAACATACCATTCAGCATACACATACAAGAAACAAATACAACACCATGAATATGAATTAAGACTTCTTCTATTAACTCAATTCTCTGTACATGGGTGTTTTTCTAACACAGTTTCTCTGTTCTAGATCTGTATGCTCTTTTCTTGGTAATGTTCTTCACTATCATACAATAATACAATGAGGGTGTCTATATCCATTTTCCCTCCACTCCTAAAACTGTCTAATTTGAGAATTCAAAGATACCTACTAACATAAATGCCTTCTTAGTCCTTTCAGATGAGAGCGGGTCGCTTAAGGTCTGATTACAATCTATAAGTATGCCTCTCCTTAACTATTACATTTATTTTTGGCGCATCCATCTTCAAAAGTTTTTAAACAATATATCATGTGTCTAGAATTTGTTGGCGCTTGCCCCACGCTCGCTTGATGTTGGCGATGCTACTGCATCATACTCTCTCACTTGAAAATTTTCATGGGATCCTGTCCATGAGCTCTCGCACGGTCTTTCCATGCTTCTGAATCTCTACTTCATTCTCCCAGCTGGCATCTTCAACTGGATGTCCTTTCAACTTGACCAAGTATTCAAAGTATTGTTTTCTTCTGGTCTTCTTGCTAACTCTTTTGTCTAGTATGCTTTCCATCTATGGCTTCTCTGCAACATGCATCTTCTTTGTCCACTGGATCTCTGGTTGTTCATCACTTGTTCCTATTTCCTCAGTTTTGTATGGGTACAAATCTGAGACATTGAATATCGGAGAAATTCTGATCCCATCGAGTAATTCAATCTCATAAGAATTTGCCCCAAATTTCTTCAAGACCTTACATGGCCTGATCTTCTTCATCTTCAGTTTGTTATATGTCCCCTTTGGGAACCTTTTCTTTCTCAGATGTGCCAGAATCAAATCACCAACCTCAAATTGAAGTTGTCTCCTGTGTTGATCTGCTCTGTGCTTATATTCTTAGCTCGAGTTCTGTAAACGCTCCTTCACCTGGCTATGAAGTTCTTTCATCGCTTCTGCAAAATCTTCTACACTATCACTCCTAGTTGCAATATATTCTAAATCCCTTAGCTTAGAAATTCCTCTCGGCTGCATGCCATAAACAATTTGAAATGGAATCTACCCTGTGCTTCTGTTGATTGAATCATTATAAGAAAATTTTTCATGTGGCAGAATATTGTCCCACTGGCTGTGGTGTTCTGTCACCAAGCTCCTCAACAAGTCGCCTAGACTCTTGTTCACGACTTCGGTCTGTCCATCCATCTGAGGATGATAAGATGAACTAAACAATAAATTTGTTCCCATATTTTTCCCTAAGGTTCTCCAGAAGTGTCCCATGAACTTATTGTCTCTATTCGAAACTATGCTCCTTGGTAAGCCGTGAAGTCGAATGACTTCTTTGAAAAACAGATTCACAATGTGAGTTGTGTCACTGGTTTTCTGACACGGTATGAAGTGTGCCATTTTGGAAAATATATCCACTACCAAAAAGATTGAGTCAGACCCTCTTTGTGTTCTTGGCAACCCTAATATGAAGTCCATGCTGATTGCATCCCAGGGCCTCTCAGGTATGGGAAATGGTTGATAAAATCCTGCATTTTGTCTCTTTCCCTTCGAATGCTGGCAAATTCTGCATCTGTCCACGAATATCTTGACATCTTCTCACATTCTCGGCTGAAAATATGACTCATTCAGTTTTGCAAACGTCTTGTCATGATCGAAATGTCCGGCCAATCCTCCACTATGTTTCTCCTTCAGCAAATTCTCCCTCATGGAGCATTTTTTAATACCAAGTTGATTAGCTTTAAATAGTAATCCTTCTTAGATCATGTATTATATCCATTGACTTATGTCCCTAACAATTTGATTCTCAGCTGCTTGATACGCCTCCTTAAAATCTGGATCATCTCTGTACATGTTCCTAAGATCATCAAAACCCAGTTTTTTAACTCTGAACTCATGCAACAGCAAACATTTCCCACTCAAAGCATCATCAACCTTGTTAGCAGTTCCAGAAATATGCTTGATTACAAAAGTAAAGTTCTGCATGTATTCAACCCATTTTACATGTCTTTGATTCAACGTTTCCTGCTGAGTCACAAATTGCAGTGCATGATTTTCACTGTATAAGACAAACTCCTTCGAAATCAAGTAATGTCTCCATTTCTTTAATGCCTGAATAATAGCATAAAACTCCTTGTCATACGTGGAGTATTTCACCTTTGCTTCATTTAGCTTCTCGCTGAAGTATGCTATCGGCCTGTCTTCTTGACTCAATACTACCCCTATTGAAAATCCACTTGCATCACATTTCGCTTGAAATGTCTTTTGGAAATCAGGCAACACCAGGATTGGTTGTTCCGTGATTTTCCTCTTCAATAGATTAAAACTCTTATCAGCCTCTTCTATCTAGTAAAAATATTTGTGTTTCTTCTTCACTATTTCCATCATCGGTGCACTAATCCCACTGAAATTCCTGATGAATTTTTGGTATATACTAGCTAATCCATGAAAACTTCGAACTTCAAATATATTCTTCGGTGATGACCAATTCTTGATTACCTCCACCTTATCTAGATCCATCCTCAATTTATCTATAGAAATAACAGATCCCAAATAAATGAGCTATGTCTTCATGAATGAGGATTTCTTCATGTTTATCAACAACTTCTCTTGCTATAATGTCTTCATCACTATAACTAAGTGTTTTAGATGCTCTGCCTCTGTTTTACTGAAGATCAGTATGTCATCCAGATACATAATGATAATTTTTTCGATGAATTCCTTCAGGACTTCGTTCATCAACCTCATGAGGGTACTTGGTGCGTTCGTTAAACCAAATGACATAACAAGCCATTCATACAACCCTTCGTTAGTCTTGATGACTGTCTTCCATTCATCACCTTCTCTCATACGAATCTGGTGATATCTACTTTTCAAATCAATCTTCGAAAAAAAAAATTCTCCACTTAAGAAATCCATCAGATCATCCATCCTTGGCAATGGAAATCTGTACCTGATGGTTATCTTGCTGATTTCCCTTGAATCAGTACACATCGTCCAACCTATTTCTTTCTTTGGACTAAGTACTGTCGGAACAACACATGGACTCAATCTTTCTCTAACCAACCCTTTGTCCAACAAATCCTGGACTTGTCTTTTGACCTCTTTATTCTCCTGCAGCGTTAATCTATACGTCACTTTGTTTGCTAAACTAGCTCCAAGTATGAGATCAATGTGATGACTCACACTTCTAATCGGTGGCAATGAACGAGGTAGTTCATCCACTACTATGTCTGCAAACTCTTCCAGTAGTTCCTGAACCTCTTCTGGTAAATCATCTACCCTTGTGCTGGTTTAAACAATCTTTGGCTTCCTGACTAGAATGAATTGTCGTTTCTCCTTCTTCTTAACCTCTGTAAGAAGCTCCTTCACACTCCTGAGAAGTACAATGTTGCTTACTTCAGGTTTTACCTCCTTATCTTTGATTGGAAGCAACATTTCAGTTCTCCCATTCTTCTCTAGAGTGTATGTGTTCATCCTCCCATCATGAACCACATTTCTGTCATATTTCCATGATCTACCTAGCAATAGATGAAAAACCTCCATGGGAATAACATCACAGAGTATCTTATCATTATATCCTCCTATCTTAAATTCAACTAATCATTGTTTAGTGACATTTACCTGATGTCCTTTTTGTAGCCATGAAACTCTATATGGACTTGGATGTTCAATTGTCTCCAACTCCAGTTTTTCTACCATCCCCATTGAAACGAGATTATCCATGCTGCCACTGTCCACAATGACCATGCATACCCTATCCTTGGTTTTGCAAGCAGTCTGAAAAAATCTGTTTCTTTGGACTTAACTCTCTGCCTCCTTCTCTAGTGTCAAAAGGGATTTTCGCATCATCAATATTCCACGTTCAACATCCTCTGTCTCAACATTCTGCCTCTGTTCTTCAGAAATGTGAGCCTCACCACCTTCTTTCTTCTTATCTAGACATTCATAAGATTTATGTCCATTCTTTTCACATGTGAAGCACTTTATTACTCCACCTCTTCTTCTTCCTCTACCTCTAGTACGAGGAAAAATGTTTCCATCTACATACTGACCTCTCTGTTCGGTATGCTACCCTCTTTGTGAACTTCCACCTCTCTCAGTCTGAGTCTGAGGTTTTTTTTCGTCTTCTTTGTGTTTCATATTTCTATCTTGGGCAACTGATTTTCCTCTAGCTTGACTTCTACCTCGGCCTCTTTGACCTTGTTTTTGGCTCAGCTTCTTTGCAGCTTTTAGAGCCGTCTGATAAGCATCTTCCACCATTCGAATGGTCATCATGCTCATCTCATCCTGAATGTCATATTTCAGGCCATTCATGTACCTGGAAAACTTTTCATCATCGCTTTCCCAATGACCTGCCCTAATGTTTAGCTTGTAGAATTCTTGAGTATATTCCTTCACTGTCATCAACTTCTCTCAAATTTTGCATTCTTCGAAATAGAGAATCTGGTAATCCCTGGGAATGAATTTTGCCTTCATCTTCGCAATCATCCTATCCCAACTCTTGATTTTCTTCTTTCCTTTGCAGTTTCTATCAGCTTGTAGTTCATCCCACCACAATGTTGCATGTCCTTTCAATCTTGTGACAGCATGTCTGACCTTCTTGTCTTTCTCGACATCTTCATAGTCAAAATAAGTGTCCAAATCTCTAATCCTGTCTAGAAGCTCTTCAACATCCAGGTTTCCCTCATAAAGTGGGATGTCCATTTCTACCCTATCACCCATCCTTGCGATAGCTCTAATAAAGTGTTCATTTGCGGCATCTTCCGCTGAAATTTCTTCTTCTTCATGTTCAATTTCATTTTCACTTTCGGAATCACTAAGATCCCCAACACCGACTGTGCACCTTTGTGCCATCTCCATGTCCTCAAGTCTGGCACATAAATCACACATTTCTCTTGCCATGGCTGGGTTAGGCATCTGCCTACTTCTTCTTCTTGGTATTTCCCTTTCCTCTAGTGGATTGGGTGTTTGCCTGTCCATTCTTCTTGGAGACATGGTGAATCTTCCTTTTCCTTGCTACAGAAAGTGATGAAACCTTTATGTGCTCTGATACCAAACCTGACGCAGACCTAGGCCCTCTGCCTCGGCCATAGTATTTGCGTTGACCTCTCGGTCTTAACGGATCATTCCAATTTCACCTTCGAGATGAAGTGGATCTTTTGATTCCTCACTAGAATCTCTGTTAAAAACCCGATTCACAGGTCCTTCCTTTTCCCCTGTCATGGCTTCTGCGCATACCTGATCTCTCCTCGACAGAAATTTCAGGTTTCGGGGTTTTGTGATTCCCATTGTCGAGAACCTCAGTCTTCTCGATCCCACGATCTCTGATATGCCAATTTTACAAAATGGCTTTTAACTTCAGTTAGCCCCCTAGGCTATACCTTTGGTTCACATGAACTCCCCTTATATGACTAAAATCCCTTTTGGTTTTTCGCGACTCAAGTGCCCGACCTATTGATATCTCAACTTTCGAAGTGTCGATTCCCGAAGTGCTGAAATGACCTTGCCTTTCGATATTTTTTTTTTCCAAAACCCTAGATTGTTGCCATGTGTCCCCTCAAGATGGACGGTCCTCATCACTTCATGATTTCGGGAAATCAAATGCCTATGGGTTCTTTCCCTCAGATATCCCAAAGTTCTGATTGTCGATCTTCTGATATGATGAAATGACGTCAGCTGGCCCCACAACGGAGCTTTCCACCCTATCATGGTTTCAGACTTCGTGTTTTCAAAATGTGCATGCTTCTTGTCTTCATGATTCATGAAACGCCAAACCCCGATAATCCCGTGGACTTTTCTATTGGGATTTTCCATGAACTCAAGGATTTCTGCCATGCGTCCTCCTATGATGGACGGTCCTCAATCATTTCATGATTTTGCAAAATCAAATGCTCTAGACGTCTCATCTTCAGGATTTGCGGAATGTCAAATCCCAATATGCCGATGGATCCCGATCTCCGCCATGTGTCCCAACCAATGGAAACCTCATATCTGTTTCAGGGTTTTAATCATGGAGTGACCCAATCTCCTACCCTCAAGACTTTCAATATCCCGAATTTCAAAGTCTCGATATCCCGACGCTTTTCGGGGCTTTCGCTCTGCTTGCGAGGGTTTAAACCCCATGCAACTCTTGTCAAATCCTACAACTGACGGGTATCTAAGTGAGGGATGATATCTCACGATCTCCTGATCTTGAAACTGGGGAAACTCAGTCATAAACCCCTTGCTTCTCTGTCAGATCGGACGGTTGGCAGGACTTCGCAAATTCTCTATGGAGAATTTCAACCGTTCATCTCTTCCCTTGAGAACCTCCATGAAATTTAAATAAAATATTTCTCTATGTGGAACTTTCCCTCCTGCAACACGATGTCACTACACCTCCTTTCAATTCTTCATGACACTTAACCTTTTTATTCCCTTCGATGACTTCGAAGTTTCGAACCCTTATGAGGTTTTCCCCAACTTCAAGTCTTTCGGAGAAAATCCTGCTGGCACTCCTTGCGGCAGACCTTCAAACACTTTCAAGTGTTGAACTCCTTTCAACTCTGTGCACTCCCTACAACAACAGTCTCTCAACAATTCATTCAGGTTACAAACTCGTAAAGATTCATTCGGCCTGCGCACACTTTGCACGGCTCCTGTGCCTAACTTCACCCTTAAGGAAACACATGAATCTTAACACCTTATGAAGGTTCTGACCCTTGATGAGGTTCAACGCAGATCAACACTTCATCCACATTACAACATGAGTAGATGAACATAAAGAGTATTTCCAGTCATATTAAAAGATTACAGAAGAAGAACTTGAATAAATCACTAAGGAATGGTCCATTGACCTCCTTATCCCTACCATCCCTGCAGAGATATCTGATCTTGACAGCCTAGAGGATACTCATAAAGAAAAAAGTCCAACCAGAGCCAACAGATAGAAGAAGACTGAGGAGGTCCAAAACATAAGCATCACCTCCTGAAAGACTCCTTCAGTGTCACCTAATCGAGGGGGTGATGACGAAGTAGAAGCTGAATAGAAGCCCAACAAAGTAACACAACGCAAAGATGAGGTTGACCCCTTGAAGAAGAGGAAGGTTGCCCCCCTAAAACCTTCTTCCAGGAATAAATTGAAAGCCACCATGACCAAGATGCAGACTTTCCTCACCTTAGATGATTTGACTTCATCATAGAAGCCTTGAACGACGATTCACTAGAAATAACAGAGAAACAAGGAATGAAGAATGAGGAAATGTATGATATAATTGAAATCAAACTCCGAGGGGTACAATAGGCCTTTCAATCCAACCAAGCATTATCCACTGTGCCCCTACCATCGGGAGAACTAGAGTTGGGAGATGAGCCATCCCAACTCTACCGACTAGATGATACAATCGAATCTCGCCTTCGACGAACACAAGAATAAACATAAAAATCCACCTAGGCCTTTAATCAAGTGCAAGGAATACTTGTAGAGTAGCTTCGAGCTACCGAACAACAAAATATTTCTCTCCAAGAAACGTTCGATGAAGAAAAAGAACATATATAGTAAGAAATAGAATAGTTACTCACGAAGCAACTCGAAGTGAAAGAAGCGATCAACATATCACTTCTCTCTATGACATTCATACAAAAAAAGGTAGAGGATCGAGTCATGCATCAAGTAGAGCATCTTGCAGAAGCTATCTAGTAGCTACAACAATGCATAGTAGACTTAGAGCTCCGCGCAGTGCCCGAGACCCCACAGGATGTAAGGGATCAAAGAGAAGTAACTACTTGAAGTATAGTTTAGAGAATAAAATCCCTTGCTATGGAATGTAAGCAACTTATTGATCACAATGCCCAGACCTACGAGCAAATCACTCAAAATCTAGAACTGAAGGCACTAAAGTCGCAGCTTCAAGAGGCGAAGTATCAAGTTGAAACAATATAGGCCTAGTTGAAGCCCCTGTCAGTTGTGGAAAGAATGCAACGATCCCAAGAGCAGTGCACTTCCCAACAACAGATCCACACTATCCAGAGAAGTTTCATGGAATTAACTCAGAGGCTCCAACCCGTACAAGATAAGGCCTACCAATTGTTCTCATAGGTCAAAGGTCGAGGAGTAGAACTGGAGCAGGTTGTCACTGCAGCTGAACAACACCTGGAGGGACCTTTGAACAAGGTAGTCATCCAAGAGTTTACTGTACAAGAGTCCATGGCACAACAACAAGTTGATGTAGCATGAGCCAAGATTGAGGCTTTCAAATAAGAACTACCCAAATCAGAGTGACTTGGGATGAGTCATAGGTGAGTGTTGGGGGCTTGTTGGCCCTTGACAAAGTTTTGGGAGATCCTTGGTCAATTTTGACCTATTTTGGGACTTCGACAGCCCGTTGGAGGAGGAGCACAAGACAAAGAAGAGATCGCAGGATCTTATCCCCTTTTTGGGTCCTTTTTGGGATTTGGGATTATGTAACGAGAATGGGATGTCATCCCATGGGTTTACCCATGTTTAGGCCTAATTTGTATGTATAAATAGATGATAAAGCAATGTAGTGAGTATGAATGGCTAAGTTCTAGATCTATGTGATTGAAGGATTTTAAGTGCTATGTGCATACTGTGTGAGACTTGAAGAGCTACGTGCAAGTAATTGTAAGAAGGCTTGATGATTTACCCTAGCTCGAAGAAGGAGTATCTGGCAGAGTGCACGCAGATCTCATGTTTTCTACGGAGTAGGATTTTGATGCTATGTGCCTGTAAGAAGCTTGACAATGATAATAACGAAGAAAAGTTGGTGGAAATAGCCCCAGGGTGGGGGTGAACCACATATATGTTGTGTTTCTTTGATTTGTGCAATGTGTTGATGTGTTTATGCCTTTTCTTGCTAAGTGCTTTGATATAGATAGATAATCTTGTTTATGCTTTGTGTTAATGATGCATATGGATGTTAGATATGACCTATGTGAATGTTCTTAGTGCTTGAATATGCTAGATCGAATCTATTTCTCTATGATAAGTGCTTAGATACATGATATCTAAATGAATGATGTGATGCTCTGTTTTATTTGTGGAGTAGATAGTGGTTAAATATTAATGAATTTTCGGTGCTAAGTGCTTTTTTAAGTATTACAATCACAAATTTGTGTCCCAGCTAAGGTTTCATACACCTGATTCCTACAACCACACCTGCCTCTACCTCAGGTGAGACTTCATCTGCTTCGTAGGTGTTCCCGAAAGGGCTGGTAGTTAGGGTTTTGTTGGTGTGTTGTTGTAGCATTGAACCCTGGGTCTTCCCTTGTGCCAACAACCCCCCACTTCATGAAGGTCTCAATGGTAATAATGGGAAACATGGGAGTAGGGTGCACGCACATATGTTTAGTAAATATTTGAAAACAATGTCATTTCTTGACCGCTTCAACACAATATTTAAATATAATTGACCAGAAGTACCTGACACACAAAATATTCTAGCATGTTGCCAACTCTGATACGTGATCCCCACATGCTCCACTATGACACTCATTCATAACTAACTATGCTTCTTCTTGAGTTACAAAATGATGAAGAATTGAGTCCACCCCCCATCGATACAAAGTGTTAGTGACAATGAGGTAATTCTTAGCAAGATGGAAGACCCATTGTCGATCATCTTGCAAGAAATGTATAGGGAGATTGAGAGTTTGGATATATATAATGATATCCCCATACCAAGGATCGGATGATGAGATGAGGAATTTATGCTCATCTGGAAATGATTCAATAACTTCACTATCCTCATTCTCTACTGTGAACTCCAACATAATTTTGGAAAAGACTAACGACTTCTTTGAATTTGGAGAGGAAAAATCCAAATCAAACTCTTGAAGAAAAACAATAAAATTTTTGTACTTCTTGCCAATTATTCACCGAGTCAGAACATATTGAAAAGGGTTAACGTCGACGATGACGATTGTATTGCATAATAAAATATAATTCCGAAGACGTTGAATGGCATGGAAATATCATAAGGCCAATTTCTAAACATGAAAATACTTTAGTTCAGGACCTAACAAGGTGTGAATCAAGTAATAGATGACATGTTCATTGATCTTATCATCTTCCTAAACTAAGACCATGCCAATTGAAGATTTAATTGTTGGAAGATATAGCAAGAAATATCTATTGTAATCAAGGGGGATAATAAAGTGTGTGGACACTAGAGCCTTCTTCAAT
Organism: Picea abies; assembly: GCA_900067695.1. NCBI lineage: Eukaryota > Viridiplantae > Streptophyta > Pinopsida > Pinales > Pinaceae > Picea > Picea abies. The sequence continues at coordinate 11,168 of CBVK0100184727.1, forward strand.
TTGTTGAAAGAACATTGTGTTGAATCGTCCCAATAAAAAGGAACCCCTTTCTTTAAAAGGAACATAAAACCTTTTGTGATATTAGCATAGTTTGGTACAAAACATTGAAGGAAATTCTCCTTTTCTTGTAAACTTTGAAGCTGATGCACTATGCGTAGCGTAGGAAGCTGTGTTATCTCCTTAACCTTTAATGGGTCAACCATGATCCCTTTAGTTGAAATGATAAATCCTAAGATACATCTTTATGTTACACAAAATATGAACTTGTGTGGATTCAAAACAATTTTGTAGTGGCATCATATTTCAAAGACAAGGTGAAGGTGTACAAGGTGTTGCACCCTCTTATGGAAATGGGTAGTGAGATCATCCAAATAATACTCCAAAATATTCTTAAGGTCATGAAAATAAAACATCATGGCCCACTGAAAAGTGGCTCTACCATTTTTAAGGCCAAAGGGCGTCTTTTTGTATGCAAAGGTTCCCCAAGGACAGATAAAATCCATCTTGTGCTGGTCCATGGGGAGGACTTGTATCTGTTCATAACAAGAAAAACCATCCATGAAAGAGAAAATATCACTTCCTGCAAATTTATCAAGGATTTGATTGATGAATAATGTAGGTAAGCTCTCCCTAGGACAAAGCTTATTCAAATCATATAAATCCATGCATACATGAATCGTACCCTAGTTCTTGTCGACCGTAATGAGGTTAGACACCCACTGCATCAATGATACTAGGTAGATAAATATAGCTTTGATCGACTTCTCCATCTCATTTTTTATTGTTGATACTTTTATTGTGTTAACCAATCTAAATTTTTGTCAAATAGGCTTAGCATTTTCATAGGTTCAAACCTCATGTTCGACAATCCAAGGATTTATGCCGAGCATATCCTCGTACGACCAAGTGAAAACATCACAAAATTATTTAAAAAGTGTCATATACTGATGAATTTCATCTTGACAACAATCTTCCCTGATAAAAGAAATTTTTGACAACATCATGGGTCCTAGAAATGTTGATCAGAACAGTCTCTAATATACTCACCATATTCCCCTCGACATAGACAATGTACTTTGATAAGGGGTTCATCATTTGACCAATTTTTCTACTCACAATTGACTTAAATTCTCCATCTTGCATGTGACTGATATCACAGAGGAAATATAATCGATGATGCATATCCTCCCATGGCCTTTTTGATCTAGTCATTGCCTCAATAATAGCCTCGTTTCAAGGAATACAATATTGAAATTGTTGGAGTTACTTCACACACACATAGGATTTATTTTTCCTAAGGTTATTCCTTGTCTATTAGTCATAATTAGTCATTATCTAGTCTCCTATATTCTAGGGGAGAATATTCCAATTTGACTAATTGAGTTGAGTTTATATGTTGCATTGGTTTTGTCACCATGCAACATTGGGATCATCACCAACTCA
>CBVK0100184728.1:0-18716 GCA_900067695.1 Picea abies
TTTCATGTTTAGAGAGTCTGAAAACATTGACACAAAACTGACATAGAGATGTAAGATGGTGAATCAAATGAGTATGGACTGACATGGGTAATGAAACTAGAAATTTATGATGGTTGACTCTCAAAGCATATACTTCCCTTAAACACTGAGGTACAAACAACGAAAACATGACATGGAACAAAACATGATGCAGTGGATACTATGAATTTCGTTGGGTGACCCAAAGGAGTAAAGAAACTAAGAGGATTGGTCTAGTGTAGAGGTTCAACAGATTAAAATGTATGCAAAGACAAAGTGTTGCGTTCAAGGGTGATTGTAAGAGTGACCTGTGATGTTTCCAAAAACTGTTTAGCTTGCTTCCTTCAATTTTTCCCCTATCCAGGTAGATGAGTACCTCTTTTTATTTTTACGAGTTCGAGGAGGATAAAACATGTTCGATATAACTCACCTTTGGTAAGTTCCTCTTCTTTTTTTTAATGAACTGGAAGAAGTAAGGTTTCGGTCCCATATGGGCCCTTCAATGTGTAATTTTGTTAACATGTCCAAAGAAGGAAAAATCGATTGTTTTTCATGTTTAGAGAGTCTTGAAATAACTTAAAGATGACTCCAGGGGGTTCCTTTTTCATATATCCATGCGAGTCTAAAAAAGAGATAAAAGTACCACTCAAAATATACCCTTTCAAACCTTTTAACAAGTGTGAAAGGAAGCAAGATCACTCGACAATATTTTCATGTTTAGAGAGTCTTAAAAGATCTTAAAGGAGACTCCAGGGGGTTCCGTTTTCGTAAAATCTTTATGAGTCCGAAAAAGTGATAAAATTCTACTCGGTTACATTCTCATTTTTTTGCGAGCACGAGAAACAACAAAGACTAAGATCGATATTGGTTTCATTTTTAGACAAGATTGAAACAAAATTAAACTTATGCTTGTAAATTCCCAACGTAATTTCCTAAGATTGGGATCCCATGGATGGTTGGTACTCTTCCCCCAGCTTGAAAATCTAGCGGCATAAATCTAGAATGATAATCAAAGGCTGGAGACATGCCCCCCCAAGCTTCAATTCATTCACTGACTTTGAGGTTGTCACCAATTTTTGTACTAGATGGAGAAAAAGGATACGGGTGGATGAAATGAGGGTTCAAATAAGAGACCTAAGAAAATACTTGACTCAACATCTACGAGATCTAGATAAAGACTCGACTTGATATATACAATATCTAGCAAAAGACTCGACTTGTTAGGAGAGGTGACTGTTTCATTTTTTAATGAGCTTGTCAAAGGAAAAGAACTATGCTCAGGACCTATGTTTCATTTTTTAACAAGCTTTCCACAGAGAAGAAAAACTATGCTCAAGTCTTTGGGTTCCATCCCCAGATTTTTGTTTCATTTTTTAACAAGCTCACCACATAAAAGAAAAACCATGCTCATAGCTTCTATTTCATTTTTTAACAAGTTTTCCACAAAGAAAAAAACTATGCTCGTAACCTCTGTTTCATTTTTTAATGAGATTTCCAAAGAGATGTAAAACTATTCCCATGACTTCACTTGATCATTGGTCCCAAGAGGATAATTCTCTGGAAGGAATACATGTCAAGGGACAAACATCAATCATGGATTCCAAGAGATCTTCACTGGATGGAAGAAAATCACTCTGGAAGGAAAAATCTTTTGTATGAAAATTCCCCTGCGGACAGGTGAATTCCCTCTTGGATCTCAGACCCCTATGACCAAGACAAAAAAGTGATAACTTTTAACACTGACTTTCCTTTAAACATAGATAAGCTAGTCAATAGATAAGAGGAAGAAAGTATGAGTACCTTTTTCGAAGTTTGTCCTCGCTCAGTCCAAGTTGAACTTGATCTCCAAGTCCTTTAATGATTCCTACAATCCAATAAACAGCGGGGACAAAGAATACTTCATATTCTACCATGATTAGTTTAAAGCTAGATTTATCCAAAATAAAAGCTCATGAAAATGTACACAATATTGAAGGAAACAGGCCAAACACATGTATTAATGAGAAAATAATAAGGTGCTTACAAAGTGTAGATTCAAATGTAGTAGCCTCACCAATATCTCCTTGTCCAACCCCTTGCTCCAACGATCCACAATCAAAATGACAATACTTTTCATTAATTATTCTCCTCCTTTCACCATGAGGATGCCTCCTTATATATGATTTGAGAGGCTTAGCCACCTTAGATATTCTTGGGATAAGTTGAGGATATTACTCCATCAGTTGTGGACCTCCCCTTAGATCCATCTTTGGACTTGGATTTGAGCCCAACTGACTCGGATATTTCTCAACTGTCTTTAGAGATAAGGGGGATTTGTCCCNNNNCTGACTCGGATATTTCTCAACTGTCTTTAGAGATAAGGGGGATTTGTCCCCATGATTTTCTCAACAGCTCAACGCTCCCTCAAATTGGGCCACAGAGCATTGTAGCGCTCCCTGCTAAGAGTGAAAGGAGCGCCAGTTCTCTTTGCAAGTGGGCAGTGGAGTGCTAATCTCCAAAAACACTTTTATGATGGTAATTTATCAAGGTAAAAGTTTGTACTCTTTGCCAAATGACATATTTCCTTCTTCTAACCAGTCTTAGAGGATATCTCAAGTGTTATTATGATATCGTCCGCGATGCGACACAGGTGAGATGACAGTATGATTTCTGCAACATTTGCGACACTTGTGACAAAGGTGATACACTTGTGATAATGACAGTGAGACATCATCGAAGTGAGTAATTTTGACGTGTAACAGATTTCCCCCCAAAGTGAGAGGTCATAAGATGGAAACTGATTACTAAAGTACTTTGTAAACTTCTTGAAGCAAGGGTATGGATTCGGAGAATCTGGTAGAAGTTGCAGACAACCATCAGAAAAATGTTATGACATGTTTCAAACCCAAGGCAAGCATACCTATACTTGAGTGATAAAGGACTTTCAAGGTATGGCCACCATAAAATACACTGTGGATCCATAATCATATTGACTGAAGGGTATAGCCACCAAATATAGAACGTGGATCTATACTTTCATGACTTGAACTAATCATAGCCACGAGAATTACACAGTGGATCTACAAGATGACAAAACATAGCCACAAACCAATACAAAATGGATCTATGTGACAGTATATATATATATATATATATATATATATATATATATCAATGTACTCAAATGATCTCCTTTCGCAGCATGGGTAAAGTAGATATCATAGAGATCACTCAACCTAGGGTCTTCTTACCGATCTTGATGTGGCACGAATCTAACCATGTGAATAGATGTTTTGATGTCGAACATGGTAGAGACCATTTTATTATTGGTCAATGAGGTAAACCATTAACAAGTGCGAGGGAAATCACCAGTGATGTCAATGACTCCCAAGGTACCCTAGTAAAATCCAGTGAATGTGAATAGATGAGTCGAAGTCGAAAATTCGTGGAATCATCTGATCAGAGGTCAAGGATGTAAACCCACTGTCAAAAGTGAGGAGGCTTTCCATTGAGGCATGCAGGTCCCAAGGTACTAACCGGTTTCTAAGTCTAGTTCCTGGATGATGTGTTGAAGTCATCAGGAAAAGACTCGTCGAAGGAGGGCCTTGATGTAAGGGTTTTGTCCCATATGGGCCCTTCAATGTGTAATTTTTTAACGAGTCCAGAGAAGGNNNACGAGTCCAGAGAAGGGAAACTCGATGGTTTTTCATGTTTAGAGAGTCTGGAAATAACTTAAAGATGAATCCAGGGGGTTCATTTTTCGTATATCCATGTGAGTTTGAAAAAGAGATATAAGTACCACTCAAAATACACCCTTTCAAACCTTTTAACGAGTGTGAAAGGAAACAAGATCACTCGACAATATTTTCATGTTTAGAGATTCTGAAAAGAGCTTAAAGGAGACCTCGACAATATTTTCATGTTTAGAGATTCTGAAAAGAGCTTAAAGGAGACTCCAGGGGGTTCATTTTTTATAAAACCTTTACAAGTCCAAAAAAGTGATAAAATTCTACTCAGTTACATTCTCATATTTTTGTGAGAATGAGAAAGAACAAAGACTAAGCTCGATATTGGTTTCATTTTTAGACAAGATTGAAACAAAATTAAACTTATTCTTGTAAATTCCTAACGTAATTCAAGACCAAAAAATGTCAAAAACCATGCAATTTCGCTACTTCAAATGCAAGCTAGTTTCACTACCCAAAATCAAGAATGCATCTATCTTCCTTGTTTGATTCTAATGTATAAAGAAATTAAATACAAATCCTTTAATTCTCCACTACTTTCAATTAAAAGAAGAGTCATATGCAGATGCAAAAGACACGAAGCAAAAAGGCTACAAACAAAGCATGCACTCAAGGAAGTAAGGTATGAAAGAAAACAAGTAGAAACTTGTTCTAACAAGAAATCAATCAAGGAAAACTGCTTGGAAAGATATAAATCAAAGATCCTATGGAATAATATAAATATCTCTGAACCTCCTTGTAACAACTTTCATGCAATTAGATAAATGAGAAAGTATCAAACCAACTTTGGATCTCAAAGAGGAAGAGTGATTCCAAAACAAGGAAGAGTGATTCCAAAACAAGGAAGAGTGATTTCAATATCTTTTAAAAACCAAATAAAACATAAAAAACCCTTTGAAATCAAATGGTTGCAAGATTTGCATAAGACACATGGTGATAGCAACAATGTTGAGTAGGATAAAAAAACAAAAATTACACCCAAAAGAGATATCCCAAAAAATTTCAACAGAACAGAAAATCAGCACTCTGGTGATAAAGAAACCAGAGCGTTGCAGTGCTCTGTAAAGCACTGCAGGGGAGAGCTAGCGCTTGGGATGTAATGGAAGGGGAGTGTTGGTTTCTAAGAATGAAGAGTGTCGACCCAAAAATCAAACAACTCAGGAAAACTGAAAAATCAGTGTGTGTAGGATGACTTCAAGACTAACAACACATCTAAAAACCAAGAAAACACAGTGAATAGGATCTAAAGACGGGAAAATACTAAAGCAAGACCAAGGAAGGAAACCAAAACTGAAAGCTTTTCTCCCCAGTGGAGTCACCAATTTCTGTTGTAGGAAAATTCCCCGACGGATAGGTGAATTCCCTCTTGGATATCAAACCCTTATGACCAAGACAGAAAAGTGATAACTTTGAACACTTACTTTCCTTTACACATAGCTAAGCTATTCAATAGAGAAGAGGAGGAAAGTATGAGTACCTTTTTCCGAAGTTTGTCCTTGCTTAGTCCAAGTTGAACTTGATCTCCAATTCCTTTAATGAGTCCTACAATCCAATAAACAATGGAGACAAAGCGTACTTCCTATTCTACCATGATTAGTTTAAAGCTAGATTTATCCAAAAGACAAGCTCATGCAAATGTACACAATATTTAAGGAAACGGGCCAACCACATGTATTAATGAGAACAAATTAAGGTGCGTACAAAGTGTAGATGTATATGTAGCAGCCTCACCAAGCTCTCCTAGTCCAACACCTTGCTCGAACGATCCACAATCAAAATGAAAATAATTTTCACTGATTATTCTCCTCATTTCACCATGAGGATGCCTCCTTATATAGGATTTCAGAGGCTTAACCACCTTAGATATTCTTGGGATAAGTTGAGGATATTACTTCATTAGTTGTGGAACTCCCCTTAGATCCAGCCGTGGACTTGGATTCAAGCCAAACTGACTCGGATATTTCTCAACTGTCTTTAGAGATAAGGGGGATTTGTCCCTATGATTTTCTCAATAGCTCGGTGCTCCCTCAAAGTGGGCCACAGAGTGTTGCAATTCTCTCTTCTAAGAGGGAAAGGATAACTAGCACTCCTTTCAAGTGGGCAGGGGAGCATTGATCTCCAAAAACACTTTTATGATGGTAATTTCTCATGGTAAAATTTTGTACTCTTCGCCAAATGACATATTTCCTTCTTTTAACCAATCTTAGAGGATATCTCAAGTGTTCTTATGATGTTGTCTGCAATGTGACACATGTGAGATGACAATATGATTTCTGCGATGCTTGTGACACTTGCGATAATGAAAATGAGATATCATCGAAGTGAGTAATTTTGACGTGTAACATGGACCGATGAGTGGAGCGTGACACAATGATGGGAATGGTGGTTAATGAGAGAAAATGGATAACCCGACTATTGTATGTGGTGATAGAATAGGTGCATTGTTCAAGGGAAACTCAAAGTAATGACAAATTCCAAATAATGAATATAACAAGATGGAAAAACCCTCTAAAAATTCCCCGCCATGATTAGTGAGTACCTCTTTCTAGTTTTACGAGTTGGAGGATGATAACAGATGCTCAATATAGCTCATTTGGCGATGATTCCCTCGACATATTAATGAACTTGAGGAAGGAGGGGTTTGGTCCCATGATTGGTTCCTTTGATGTGATTTTTTATGACTCCAAAGAAGGTAAACTCGATGGCCTTTTTGTGTTTAGAGAGTCTGAAAAGGTGGTAAAGAAAACTCCATAAGGGAATTTTTCATAAAGTTAGTCTCCAGGGTTTGAAAAAATATAAAATAATACCTAGGAGAACTCTCCTAACCATAATGGATAGGGTGTTCCTTTTTCGTAAATAGTCTTATGAGACCAAAAAAGAGATAAAATATCACTCAATAGACGTGCTTTCTAATTCACTTTAACGAGTGTGAAAGAAAACAAGATCGCTCGACAATATTTTCATTTATTAACAAGTTTGAAAATTGCTTAAAGAGTCCTCTTATGATGAGATCATTTTTCATAAAGAATCCATATGGCCCGAAAAAGGGGTAAATGTATAACAGGTGGACGTATTTTCAAATATAGGAGACGAGTGTGAAAAGACAAGCATACTCAACAATCTTTTCATTTTTAAGGAGTTGAAAAAGAGATTAAAGAAGACTCCATAGAATGGATCCATAGCTTATTTTGAAAGTGTTCTTAACAATAATCGTATTAGTATGTGGTCCCAAGAGAAATAAAAATGATAAATAGCCAAAAACTAAAAAAAAAGAGCTAGTTCTTGTGTGAACAAGGTTAAAGTGAAGTCATATATGGGGTAAAAAATAGTGCTTTTACCTCATTTTACCCATTTACCATTGTGAAAGTTTGAATAGCCATTTTCTTGCCATAATTTGGAGCAGTGATTGCGGAGCTTGGAACCACAAATCATGTAACCTTCAGCCAAAAAACACAGGTTGGATCCCAACTTACAAAACCCATCTTGTATTTTTGTATTTCATGCATTTTTTTGTTAATGGAAAGCCTTGAAAATTTTGAGTCTGCGTGGTTGCGACTGGGCCCCTTGCGGGATGCCATCGAATGGTTCGATTGCTATGTCTTAAGGAGGAAGTCATAACCGGTAGCGCCCAGGGTAAATTTGAGGGGAGACCAACCAATATGGTCGCGACCAATCGCATTGTCTACCACATAGGGTCGCAACCTGTCGCACTATTTTCTCAAGGGGGTCGAGTCCGAGTTGGTTTTTATCATTTTTTTTGTAAAAAATTATGAGTTTGCTTTTATGATTGGGTTCTGATAAAAAATTTGTGTATGTGGTAGGTGTGAGAAACAATGTTGGATTGAAGAGAATTCAAACACGAAGTGACTGATAAATTGTGGATGATCCTCTCACTCTAGATGCTTTGACAAATTGTGGGTTATTGAAATTCTTCCTTTGTCAAAACATGTGAACTCAACCAACCATGTTACAGAAGTTGGTCGATATGTGGGATGAATATAGGAATCACTTTGTGGTACGAGACCAGATATTGATCTTGGATATGGAGGATAGATATTTTCTGATGGAATTGTCTCATTGTGGTGCCGCCATGGTTCTGGTAGGTGACAAGAGGGCTGGTCCAAAGAGGTAGATGACTATGTGGCACACTACTGTCACCCGGGTATGTAAAAGAGTGGAAATGTGATGCCAATTAGTCATGTAGTGTACTTTACCTTACACACCGTTTTACTCACCATTACACGGGTGACAGGGAGTGATGGGTCGCACTTGGCTTCGAGGAGCCAAGTAGATCATGCAATGATGAGTCTATCCCCTACAATATATAACTAGTGTGCTGCAGTGTTGGAAAACATGAAGGAAAAGTTGACCAAGTGCACATTGGGTCAACAAAAACAATTTTGTTATGGATCCATTTTATTATATTTCTTCTCCAAGTGATTTCCTACATCATGTCCATGGAATGTGGTCCCAGATGTTGGGTACAGAGATCCGGCAATGAAGAAATGGATAGATCTGTTGTCTCGACTTAAGGGGGGAATGCAATTCCAGTTTGATGCAAAATATTTTCGATGGTGGGATCGCCAGATAGTGGCGATAGATTATTATGCATATAATGGTGTGGACTACCATGACGATCCAAATATGGTTCTCCCCTAGGGGGAAAGGTTCAGTGATGAATTTGGTAAGAAAGATAACTTTTTGGTATTTTGGGTATTTTAATTTTTTTTTGTGATTTTGTTGTATATAAATGTTGTTGGGTGTAACATAACAAATGATTTTCGATGTGTAGATTGTGCACCAGCCCATCTAGTTGGTATGTCTCCATTGAATAGGTGAGGTGAAAAACTCGGCATTGGTAGAGAAAAGCATGGTGGAAGAGTCGATGCAAAGCTCTTGGAATATCTCGAGGAGAATCTTGATCATTTGACTGTGGGAATTCTAGTTCCACACATAAACGATGTCTGTGTATGCAAATTATGTAGTAGGTGTGGGGAACCGGTTTGGGTGCCTTATGTGGAAGGTCACACGAACAATCATTTTCTATAATGATGAGAGGGCTCCTTGTGATGATTAGTTCTCTTTAGTGTGATGGACTATTGGTGCATTTTTGTTTTGCGGATGTATGGGCAGAAAGCCCAATTTTGTTATGTTATACTAGTTTTGGATATTTTTTGGACATACATACATACATATGGCTTTGTTATTTCTACTTATGTATATGTCATGAATGTTGTGTATAATGGTTTATACAATGAATGTTGAATGTGATGCTTTTTAATGAAGTAGATGCCAATTCAAAACAAAATTTGCTAATGAATCAACTAAAGAATTGAATTGTCTTGGTATATGTTCATAAGAGATAAAATTAAATGATCGTTCCAAGAGTCGTACCCTTAAATATTTCCAAAAAGGTATATGATTTTGAATAAAATAAGCTTAATTGAGGTGTTAAACGAAGAGCTCAGAATCTAGGCATACTATCAGGTGATGTATGCCCAAAGCATATGCTTCAGTCAGAAGTTCAATGAAGGCATTGTATTCTACAACATTAGTCATTGCGGGGCCTAGATAGATTCCCCCAGAGTTCACTATATCATCGATGGGTGAAATAATCACCCATGCAGCGGAAGAAATGTTCCAGGAGGTGCGACTAGCTCCATCCATGTATCCAAAATAGGGTGAGGGAAATGATGACATTTGCAGCTCAATCATTAAGTATTATAAGCATATTGAAAACGACTGTCACATAAAGGGAAAAAAATCAACCATGGCATACTATAATACATATGGTACAAAAGCACTATATAGAATGAAGCTTATGCATAGTACTTTTTAAAGTAGAGCCCGTTCTGGAGCTCTATAATGGGTTTCCTTGATAGTTGGCTAGATAATAAGATCATTTTTTAAGAAATTGTGTAATTATATAGGGGTCATTCCATAGAGGTTCAAACTTAACTAAGCCTAATTTAGCGTAGTCTTGGTCGTAGAACAAAACCAAGTCACCTTCTGAGAAGGCTCGCGGGCGTATTTTTTTATCATATTGGTTTTTGACATGCTTTTGATGAGACTCATTGGCCATGATGGCTTCACGACGTCGTTCATCAAGACAAGATAAATATAAGAGTCACTCATCTTTGGAAGAAGTGTTAGGAAAGAGTTAAAAAGTTATCTTGAGGGATGGTATTTCGAATTCAATTGGTAAACAACCTCTAAACCATACACAAGTTGAAACGGGGTGAAACCAGTGGTCGTTTTGGCTAAGGTCTGATATGCCCATAAACCTGGTAATAACATTAAATGTCAATTGGATTTATGTTTTCCAATCATTCTCTAGAGAATTTTTTTGAGTACCTTATTAATGGACTCAACTTGACCATTTTCTTGAGGGTAATAAGGATACGAGTGTTCTTGGTCAAAACGCAACAGAGTAGACAATTTTATCATCATGGTATTGAAAAAATGTGATCCATGATTGATCACGATGGATTTGGGCACATCGAAATGGGCGATGATGTGATTGAATACGAACAAGGCGATAGTCTTGGCGTTGTTAGAGTAGGTGGGCATGGCTTCTATCCATTTTGTAAAATAATCAACAGTCATAATATTGTAGTTATGATCGGTGGAAGAAGGAGTTTTATAGGTAGTAAAATCGATGCCCCATTTGGAGAAATGGACAACTGCAATGAAGGGGTGTAAAGGAGCAAGGTGAGCACGCATTTTTTTAGAAAATATTTGACAAGGGTGGCATTTTTGTACCATCTTAATGCAATCTTTGAAAATTGTGGGCCAAAAATAGTTTGCGCATAAAATATTCTAGGCAGTGGCTAACCCAGACAAATGGCCACCACATGCTCCAGAGTGGCGTCCATTTAGGATTCGTTCGGCTTCGGAATGGATGACACATCGACGTAACACCATGTCCACTCCATGACAGTAAAGAGTATCGTCGACGAAGAGATAGTTTCAGGACTGATGATGAATACGACGACGGTCGTCTTTAGACAGGTTGAGCTAGAAACATTGGGTCTGGAGATAAATCAGTATGTCCCCATACCAAGTATTGGAAAAGTCGATGAGAAACAAGGATTCATCATGCAACAAATCTTGTACCATGTATTCATCAAAGGCTCTGGGAAGATCGATCATTAATTCTGTGAAAGTCAAAGATTTTTTGGATTTAGGGGTGGAGAATTCAAGATCAAATTCTTGTAATAGGAAGATCCATTTAAAGTATCTTCCCCCCAATATCTGGCATGAAAAAATATATTGCAATGGGTTTTTGTCAGAGATAACAGTGGTGGTTCGGAGAAAAATGTAATGCTGAAATATTTGGACAGTGTATACAACTGTCAGTGCCAACTTCTCAACGTAGGGATATCGAAGCTCAACACCAACTAATCCCTTCCTGATATAATAAATAACATGTTCGTTGTATTGATCATCATTCTAGACTAATACCATTCCAATTTTGGTACTAGAAGTTGCTAGGTATAGGATGAAAAAATTATTGTAATTTGGGGGTTTATGTAATGGTGTAGATGTGAGAACCTGCTTCAAACAATCAAAATATTGTTGGGCTTGTTCATCCCAAATAAAAGGTACACCCTTTTTCAATAATCGCATGAAACCTTTGGTGATTTCAGCGTAATTGGAAACGAAGCATCTCGAGAAGTTTTCTTTCCCTTCCTACCTTTGAAGTTGGATGACAGAGTTAGAAGGAGGCAATTCGATGATTGCCTCAACTTTAAGGGGGTGAACTATGATCCCATAGTTGGATACAATGAAACCAAGTAAGCAACTAGACTCCACAAAAAAAATTCATTTGTGTGGGTTCAAGAAAATGTTGTAATATCGACAACGGATGAATATTTGGCGTAGGTGATCTACGTGATCGAACCTCTTGGGAGATCGAGTAGGGATATCATCGAGGTAAGGTTGTACGATATGTTTAATGTCATGGAAAGTGTAATATATGGTCCACTGGAATGTTGCACCAACATTTTTAAGACCAAAAGGTAACTTTTGATATGAAAAAGTTCCCCATGGACAAATAAAAGAGGTATTGTGTTGGTCCTCCGGAGTGATTTTGATTTGATTATAGCTGGAGAATCCATCCATAAATGAGAAGACTTCACATTTAGAAAAATCAGCGATGATATTATCAATGAAGGGGGTAGGGAAATTGTATTTAGTACATGCCTTCTTGAGGTCGCTATAATCAACACATACTCAGATGGTGCCCTACTTTTTGTTAACTAGTATGATGTTGAACACCCATTCAGTTAAGGGCATGGGGTAAATAAAAATAACGTTCAATAATTTTTGAATTTCTTCCTTAATGGTTGAAACTTTCCTCGGATGAACAAATTGGAGTCGTTGTCACAATAGATGGGATCTGGGGTAAGTTTTAATTTCATGCATAACAATTTGTGGGTCAATTCCTGGAATCTCTTCATAGGACCAGGCGAATATGTCACAAAATTATTTAAATAGGGAAGTATACGATTTGATTTCTTCAGGGAAAAAATATGTGCCTATCTGGATGTTTTCAACGACCCCAGGTTTAACTGAGATGTTGATCGAAATGATTTTGGAAATATTTCCCAAATTGCCTTCAGATAAAAAATGGTATGATGTGGAAGGTAGAAGGGATGGATCTTGAATATTAGTTGAAACAAGGGTTTGTATATAATTTTTTTTCTTCACTCCAAGGTGAAGGAAAGAGGATCGATGATGAGAATCCTCCCAAGGTTTATCTTGTAAATTCATGAATTCCATAATGGCTTCGTCTAAAGGAAGGATGGTGTTGATAAATTCATGGGAGGTTGAAGCATTGGTAGCCTAAGAAAGAGAGGAAAATTTATCCAGTTCCTCATCTAGTAGGATACTAGAATGAGAATCATAATATTCTCATGTCGATTGAATGACTGAATATGCCAGCTCGATCGGAGAGAGTGGCATAGTGTATCCATAAGACTCCATATCATATGGGTGAGGGATTACCCAGGGGTCATTGCAATTGATGGGTGCACCGACAACCACAGAGATCATATTGTTGGAGACAGTTGGAGGTAAATCTGGTGGAGGGAGGGGAAAATTCCCCATTAATGAGGGGTAAAGTAAAACCCCAATGCTTTCACATCCCGAGGATGATTCTCCTATAAAGGGTAAATTTTCATTAGGATTTATTCACACATATGGGGTGCAGAAGTCAAGTTGGTCTATAGTGATGATCTTCCTTTGATGGGGGAATTTAACAAGTCAAAAGACACTATATGCAATAGCCTTCATGGTGTAATACCAGGTGCGACCTAAAAGAAAATTATATTCGTGTGTGGCATCAATTATCTTGAATTCTACCAGAACGGTTTTTCCTGCAAGTTCAACAGGTAATGAGGGGAGAATTTTGCAGGGTTTGAAAAAATGACCGTCAAAAGATTTCAGGATGGTTTCTAATTTGGTATGTTGGGTAGAACCAATAGCTTTCCAACATGTCAAGGACATGATGCAAATTTTGGCACCTTCATCAAGCATTGTTCCGAAGACATTTTTATTAAGATATTGGACAGTGATTTGTAATGCTAATTAGTGTGATAGGCAAGAATCATTACAATTCATCTCGAAGGAAATAAAATTGGATTTTGCAGGGTCAATTCCACCAATGGCTATTAATAAAGATTTATGTTGCATGAGGTAGGACTGTAGTACTTCAAGTACTGACATGGCACAAGGGGCTTGGGTGAGATATTCCACTATATTGTAGTGTTGGGCTACCCAAGCATTAGGATTATGCATAATGCGATGAAGTAATCCCTTTGGAGGGCGTAAGATAGGTACGATAGATGGCCTCTCTAGTGTGAGAGGGCCATTAGGTGGGGTGGATGTGGGGGTATCCTTGGGTAAAAAATCACCTTCTAGAGAATCATAATTGTTGGTTGTAGTAGATATGGCCACAGATTTAACCATCAATATGTTTACAGACGAGGATTATGGGTAGCCCCCAGGTGTGGGTGGTTGTGTTTGCATGACAAGTTGTTGTTGCTGGGGGGGAGGATTTGTTAATATTGCAGGTGTAGAAGAGGATGGGCCTCTTTCGAGATATTGATGGATTTCAGTGATACAAGGACAGTCTTTAGTGAAATTATCCTCTTTACAAATCATGCAAGGATATTTGGCCTTTCGTTTGGGTTTACCCTCAACATTGTTTTCTTGGGTCTTGGGGCCTCACTGATCATAAGATTTTTTCTTTTTCTTATTATTGTTACCCTTATTTTTTCCGTCGGATTTCTATGGGTTTTTGGGTGCAGTTGAGTGCACCAAATTAACCTCGGAGGTTTGGGCAGGGTGATTAGTTGGAGTGCTTGTATGGAGAGATGAGCTAGGATTGGTATCTTTATTTGATTGGTTAATTTTCCTAGTCATATGAACAGATGTATATGTAGAAACAATATCGATCATACCATCAACATGGGGTAAAAGTGCAGGTTTTGTTGGATCATTCGACATCCGAGGAGCATTGGGAATAAATTCGTATAACGTGCTCGATTGAGAATATACACAATCTAAATATTGGGCCTGATTGATGGCTTGTTCTTTGGTGACAACTAATCACATTCTAACATATCGAGATATAGGTGGAAAAAGAGACTTGGTGAACCAATCAACTAATATTTGATCCAGGATTGCATCTTTGATTAATCGTATTCGACGCCTCCACTCATGAATGTGATCTGAAATATGGGTGGAATTTGATCGGCATAGTGAGGTTTAAGAGCTCAGTACCAGTATCATAGAAGATAGGTAATTGAAAGTGTGTCAAAAATGCCATGGAAAGGGAATTAAAGTCATCAAAGGAGTTTCACAATAGTTATATACACCATTTAGTTGTTGATCCTGTAAGATTTCGATGGAAAAGTTGTAATTGGATGGAATCGTCCATCAAGGAGTTCGAAGAGCACCATAGGTGGAAAGTCATCACGTGATTGTTTGGATATTCTCCATGTTTTCCATCTAAGTTGGGAATATCATATGGGAGTTTGGAAAGAATGGGGGGCCAAAAAGGGGAATGTTGTATGGGGTCATTAGTCAACCATGAGAGATCAGGAAAATCTAAAGTTTCCAAGAATGAGAGTTGTTTGTTGACCCGTGGAGGTAGGTTATATTTTCCTCCTCCATGTGGATGTTTTTCAGGAGGTCCTCCTCCATAAGGTTGTCTTCCAGGGGGTCATCCACAATAGGGTGGTTCTCTTCCATAAGGTGGTCCTACAGGAGGTCCTCCTTCATAAGGGGTTCCTCCAGGAAGTCCTCCTCCATAGGGTGGTCCCCCAAGGGGTCCTCCTCCATAGGGTGGTCCACCAGGACGTCCCCTAGGGGGTCCTCCACCATGGGGTGGTTCTCTAGGGGGTCTATTACCATAGGGTGGTCCCCCTCCTCCATGAGGTGGTACTTCACCATAGGGTGGTCCTCCTGGTTGAGTGGAAATTGCAGGATTGGTGGGTTATTGAGGTTGGTTCCATAAAGTATTTTCTATTCCTAGGTAAGGGTATCCAAATAGTAGGTTGGTGGTTGTCCAGTAGTTGGGGGTTTCCCCTGAGTTGATTGTTTCCCCCAAGGAGAATATGGACATGTGGTTGGGGGTTTTCCCCAGTCAAATAAAGTTGGATCCCAATAGGAGGGTATGCCCCCATAAAAAATGATTCAGAAGTCGAGGGTTTCCCCTCGACTCGATGTTGGCTGAATATTTTCCTTGAGTACAGGGGTTGTCCCCCAGTGAAAGGTTGGCTCATAGATGTTTTTTGGAAAAAACCCATTAGTTTACTTTCTTGGGGAGGTAAGCCTCCCGTTGAAGGTTTTTTTCCAAAGAGGTTACTATCACCTCCTAAGAACAATGGTGTAAATAAAGGTTTCCCCCCAGTTGGGGGTGTAGAAGGTTATGTTCTTGAAGGTGGCAATACAATGGTTGGGATAACATGTGATACAAATGTCAATGTTGATGTTTGGTTTGTGGCGATGTTCAATTGATCCTATTGTGGTGTAGAGTGGGTGGGGGAGGAATGGGGGAAAGAAGTTTGAAACATATGGGAGATGCCAGATATGGGGGGATGAGGAGTGCATGAAGAGGCATGTGATTGATCATGTTGAAAGATTTTAAAAGAATATTATATAGTTGTATCTAATCGATCGAGGATGTTGTGAGTTTTTTTAGGGGTTTTCATAGGGTCATATGGACCATAAACCTGTGGTGGTGTGGTGAAAAATTTGGATAAATGGATTTGTTGGGTTTCCATGCTCACGACATCTTCACAAGGCACAAATGGTAGACAAGGATAGTCAATATCGAGTTCATATTCTCTGGAAAATTTTACCTTGAGAAGGAGGGGACCGAAAGGGTTAGTCAAGGGTGGATTTGTAGGAAGTGCAAATCCCTTGCGAAAGTTGTCTCCTTTTGGGAATTTAAGCAAAGGGGTAACAACACTTCCAGCTTTAGAGTAGTTTTCCTCATGGAATTACTCTCGAAGGTGGTCTTCAGGTGAGTTGGGAGGAAAAAGTTTGTAATGTAGTGGAGGAAAAAATCTCATCCTCTGAGACCTATGCAAGTTTTGGTCAACTAGTATTGAGATATAACAATGACATTCCTAAATCCAACTAAAGAAAAATAAACAACACACACTAATAAATCTAGGAATCAAACAAACAAACCAAAGCCTCTCGCCATGAGTGCACTAGTTGGTGATGAAATCCAACATCGTTGGAACATGTGATAAGGGGTGGGGATAAGTGGGTGGATTAGTTATGTTGGCGACCTTCTTAATAGACTTACACCTTGGTGTAAGTTCCCCAACGGTTTATCTGTGGGTTTCCCTACAAGGAGCCCGAGTGATTTTTACCAACGTTTGATCCAGGTACAACGAAGACTCCCCTTCATCGTTACCTTGTGTAAAATCCCTAAATATTATGGAAAATAAGTTCACCAACTCGCATTCAACCTCCGGGTGGGTATAGTCAACAGTCGGGTCTGACAATATGGGAAAGATATCAAGTTTGGAATTCCTCAAGAGGACCAAGAAAAAGAAGTCTAGAAAAAGATTTAGAGGACCCCAAATGGATTCAGGAATTCCTCAAGAATCCCCAATATACTATCGTTCCACTATGTTTGGTTAAGCCTCAGAGGGGTAATCTACGTTTCCCAGCTGCACGCAACCTTGTGTGTAGCCCTTGTGTGAGAGGGGGTTCCTGGCTATGCCTATATGAAATTTAGGTTTAATCACTCTTTAGTGTTATATGGGTTTTTTTCGTGGTCTTGTACAATTTATTCGCTTATCTTAATCCAAAGACCCTACACCTAGACTATTGTTGGAGTTTTTAGAAAAGAAAAAGTCTAGTAAATTTTATTAATGCAATTTTGTTGTTCTTTAGTCAAAGGGTTGCATGGAAGTAAAACTCATGAAGTGAAAAGACTTGACTCCAAATATGTGCAAAATAATGAAATTTCAATTATTTTCCTTTCAATGAATCCTATTTACGGGAGGGAGAAGAGTATCTTTCTTTTTTCTTTTTATGTAAGAAAACACCCTGATGCATATCGATTCACTTTGATTCTTGCAAATGAGACAAAAGGACAATATTTCAACCAAACTTACCGAATGATTTACGAAATTCCTAACCAAGCACAAATTGTTTCAATCGTATTCTAAAGAACTATAAATAAAATGTTTTTGTTTCTTTTATTTTTTTTCAAATTACATGAAAATTGAAACAAAAAAGGAACTTCTTCAACCTTCACTTTCAATTAACAATGTTCTGTAATGAATGCTAAACATATAAGAAAAACTAAGCATGAAAACTTAAATCTCACAACAAATTTCAAGTCTAGATAATAGTTTGAAAGTTTCTCAAGTGATTCGAAAAATGACAAACATTCAAACTAATAAAAAAATACTTGTATAATAAAATGATAGACTTTGGGAAATAATATTCTCATACAAATATGGATAACCTTCTACTGGAATGAAAGGATTAAACTAGATGATCCTAGTTGGACGCATCAATCACATGAGATGGTCACAAAAAAGAAGATAAATTTCATAGATTTCCAAATAATTTGAAACAAAATCAATGAGACGGGCCTAAGACATGTCTGGAGAATTAGAGACCAGTGGGAAAGGATCTGATTGAGTTTTTTGAAGGAATACTCTCCAAAAATGGTATTTTAAAGGTTCGGTCGCTCTCTATAGAGGGAGATAGTGCAACCAGGTCGTGACCCAAAAAGAAGAACAATGTGACCAGAGAGTATGGTCACTCTTGGTAGACTTGGGAGTAGGGATGGTCGTTGCTCCAAGGGAGGAAAACGTGACCAAGAAGGCTTCGGTCACTCTGTGCACATGGGGAAGTCGTGTCCGACACAGAGAAATAGGAAAAACTTAGATCTACTATCGTTCCACTATCGAGAAAGGAAATCATCAACTACATTCTCTTTTCCTGGCCTATCTACAATTGTGATATCGAATTCTTGCAATAATAACATCCATCTAGTGACTCTAGCATTTGTAATGGGTTTATTCATTAAGTACTTGATAACTGAGTGATCAGTATGGAAAAAAGTAGAATAGCCAGTAATGTAATGTCTAAATTTATTAATTGCATAAATAACTGCTAGAAATTCCTTCTCTGTGACTGTATAATTGAGTTCAGCAGGGGACATATTCTTGTTGATGAAATATATAGCATAAGGGAGGTGATCTTCTTCCTGTCCCAAAACAACTCCTATAGCAGTGTCTGAAGCATCAGAGGATATGTGAAAGGGGAGTGTCCAATCAGGTCCTCTAAGGATAGGAGTTGTAGATAACTGATTTTTAAGTGTATTGAATGCCTCTTGACAGTGATTAGTCCAATTAAACTCAACATTTTTCATCAGTAAAACAAACAGAGGAGAAGCTATTTTGGAAAAGTTCTTAATAAATCTTCTGT
>CBVK0100184729.1:7507-18712 GCA_900067695.1 Picea abies
TAAAAGTGGACTTTGATGATGAGGTCAAGGCTCTTCTAATCTTGTGCTCATTTCCAAAAAGCTGGAATGGTTTGGTCATGGCTGTAAGTAACTCTGTCTCTAGTTCAAACACTTTAAAATTTGATGATGTTGTTGGTGTTATCCTCAGTGAGGAAATGCAACGAAAAATCACACGTGAGACATCAGGTAATGCGTTAAACATGGAGAACAGGGGAAGACAAAAGGATAGAGGAAAGGGCTCGGGGAACTACGAGAATTCTAGGAAGGGAAGTTCCAAATCCAAACTTGGAAAGATAGAGTGTTGGAATTGTGGGAAGAAATGACATCTGAAGAAAGACTACAGAGCTCCAAAGAAACAAAGAGATGGGCAATAGGAGAAAAATCAGGAAGCAAATGTAACATGTGATGTGTTACAAGATGCTTTGATTATTTCTGTAGATAATATTTCTGAGTCTTGGGTAGTAGATTCAGGGGCTTCATCCACACCCAATAGGAAACATTTTCTGGATTATGTTCAAGGTGATTTTGGACAGGTTCATTTGGGTGATGATGCACCATGCGATTTTGGACAGGTTCATTTGGGTGATGATGCACCATGCAAAATTGTTGGAATGGGAAAGGTAAAAATAAAGCAAAGCAAAGGAAACCAATGGTTATTGAAAGAGGTAAGCATGTTCTAGATCTAAGGAAAAAACTAATTTCAACAGGACAGTTGGAAAGTGAAGGTTGTATATCCATATTTACAGATAAGGTGTGGAAGGTCACCAAAGGATCATTGGTGATAGCAAAAGGAGAGAAGGCATGTACATTGTATTTATGTACTGGTAATACTGACTCTTCTATATCTTTAGCTTCTACAAGAGTGTATACAACACTGTGGCATGAGAGGCTTGGACACATGAGTGAGAAGGGGATGCAAAAAGAAATTTGTTGCCAAATCTTAAACAAATTGATTTGGATTTCTATGAACATTATGTTTATGGAAAACAAAAGAGAGTCAGACTTCTCAGAGTCGGAAAAGAAAAGAAGAGTGAAAGGTTAGAGCTTGTGCATACAAATGTATGGGGACCAAATTAGGTATCATCTCTTGGTGACTCTCGTTATAATGTTACTTTGATTGATGATGCAACTAGAAAAACTTGAGTTTATTGTATTCGACAAAAAAATGATTTTTTTGATACTTTTAAGAAATGCAAAGATTTGGTTGAGAATGAGATAGGAAAAAGGTTGAAGTGTCTCAAATCAGAAAATAGAGGTGAATATTGCATCAAGGAGTTTGATTATTACTGTTCATACCATGGCATTCGTAGAGAGAAGACAGTTCTAGGAACACCACAAGAAAATGGTGTGTCGGAAATGATGAACATGACAATCATGGAGTGTGTAAAGAGTATGAGATTGCATGTTGATTTTCCCTTATAGTTCTGGGCAGATGCTGCAGATATTGTTGTTTACTTAAAAAATAGAGGACCTTCAAGCTCTTTGGATGGTAGAATTCCAGAGGAGGAATGGATAGGTAAAAAGGTAAAATATTATTTTTTGAAGACTTTCGGTTGTGAATCATTTGTCCATATTGATAAAGAAAATAGAACAAAGCTTGAGGCAAAATCCAAGAAGTGTACCTTTATTGGATACAATGTTAATTATTTTGGTTATCGCTTATGGGATTATGAAAATAACAAAATTATTAGGAGTAGAGATGTCATATTCAATGAGAAGGTTATGTACAAAGATCAGTTGCAGGGAAAGAAATAGGAAAAAAAAAGGTAGAATACACAGTGCTTGATGAGATCACTAAAAAATAAATTCCAAAGGTACTAGAAAATTAAAATGTACAACAACAGGAGCAACAAGTACGTCAAAATCCTGCAAGTGTTGTTAAAAGATCTACTAGTTTAAGTAGACCCCCTGAACGATACTCTCATTTATTGTTGATTGATTCTGGTGAACCAAAATGTTATGAAGAGGCAATGCAGGTAGACACAAAAAAGAAGTGGGAGAAAGACATGAAAGAGGAAATAGATTCCCTGGTAAATAACCAGACTTGGATTTTGGTTCATTTTCCTGTAGGAAAAAGAGCATTGGAGAATAAATGGGTTTACAAGTTGAAGGAAGAAGATGGAGGTAAAAAGTGGTACAAGGCTAGACTTGTTATAAAGGGGTTTGCACAAAAGAAATGTATAGATTTTGATGAAATATTTTCTCCTCTTGTTAACATGACTTCAATTAGGACTATTTTAAGTCTTGTGGCAGTAGAATATTTACATCATGAACAATTAGATGTAAAAACAAATTTTCTCCGTGGCGATTTGGAGGAAGAGATTTATATGCAGCAACCACAAGGGTATGAGGTCAAAGGGAAGTAGAGTTAGGTATGCATGTTGAAGAAGAGCTTGTATAGCCTAAATCAAGCTCCAATGCAGTGGTATTTGAAGTTTGATAGGTTTATGACATAACAAGGTTATAGTAGATGTCATTCTGATCATTGTCTTTATTTTAAAAAGCTAGAAAATGGAAGCTATATTATCTTGCTATTGTATGTAGATGAAATGCTTGTTGTGGGGTCTAATATGCAGGATATAAATGTGCTCAAGAAGAAATTAGCTAATTCATTTGCGATGAAGGATTTGGGTGCCGCAAAGAAAATCCTTCGTATGAGAATAACAAGAGAAAGGAAAAATCGCAAATTGACATTGTCTCAGGGTGAGTACATAGAGAAGGTGTTGGAGAGGTTTAGAATGCAAAAAGAAAAACCATTTGGTACACCTTTGGCCAACCATTTCAAATTAACTAAGGAAATGTGTCCCAAGACACAAGAGGAGATAGAATACATGTCTAGGGTCCCTTGTTCATCAACAGTTGGCAGCTTGATGTATGTGATGGTTTGCAGAAGACCAAATATTGCACATGCAGTGGGAGTTGTGAGTAGGTATATGAACAATCCATGTAAATAACATTGGGGGGGAGTAAAATGGAATCTCAGGTATTTGAGAGGTACTGCTACTCATGCATTATGTTTTGGAGGTTTAGATACTGTTCTACAAGGATATTTTGATTCATATATGGAAGGTGATGAACATAGCAGGAGGAGCACCACATGGTATGTTTTTAGTATAGGTGGAACAACAGTAAGTTGGATTTCGAAACTGCAAAAGGTTGTTGCACTTTCAACAACAAAAGTAGAGTATGTTACTGCTACAAAGGCTAGTAAAGAAATGATTTGGTTACAGAGGTTTATGGAGGAATTGGAAAAGAAGCAAGAGAATAGAAGGTTGTACTATGACAGTGAGAGTGAAATTCATCTTGCAAAGGACTCAACCTTCCATTCGAAGGGTAAGAATATACATCTCATGTACCATTTCATACGATCCGTCTTAGATTTTGAAGTTGGAAAAGATACACACTAGCCAGAATCATGCAGAAATGTTAACAAAGGGAGTAACAAGGGAGAAACTGAGTTATTGCTAAGTTTCAGTTGGTCTTCAAGCATGAAGGTGAAGATGAGAAATTTTCCAGGTCCAAGAAGGATTATAGTCCAATAGATACAACAATGATGGAGTTGTTGAGACCAGTCTCCAAGTGGGAGATTGTTGGTTGTGGAGCTTGATTATCTTCCTGATTCAGAGGTTTTCATTTTCAGCCGTGTTTATACCCCATGAAGACTTTACACCTCAGAAGAATGTACACTCCTCCATGTGGGGGAGTGCAGGGGGGGTCCAGGGGCGAAGCCCACAAAGGAAACATTGCCTTGTAAATGTATATTGTAATTTCATAGTAAATCTAGACCATTCATTATAAGGTCGCAGATATGACGATAGAAGTTATGTTAAGGTTTTTTTCCCTACAAGGAAACCCTCTTTTATGAGGGAAATGTATTGCGACTATGTATCATTGCGAATATTGTATTCTGAGTGAGGAGACTATGAGAGAAAGAAGAGGAAGTTACAACGGGTATGTTGTAGGTTGTATCCCTTCATTTGCTGGATAATAATAAAGGAAGGACCTGGCAATTTCTCTGGTGGANNCCTTCATTTGCTGGATAATAATAAAGGAAGGACCTGGCAATTTCTCTGGTGGATGTAGCTGATCCAAATTTATGTAGGAACATAAAAAAATACACATAACCATGAATAAAAAGATGCAGTGGAAATAATACTTCATTTCATTAATATCAAAGAATTGAAATTTGTTTACAGAAAAAATAGAAATAAACTAGCTAGGGCGTTGGTAGCTTATCTCTGAGAAGAGATGTGGAGGCTACAGGCCTCTGAACTCTATGTTACAATGAGGCTCAAATGCCTATGTATTATTGAGAAACAATGGAAACCCTAAACATCCAAACACCTAACCCTAGGAGATGAAACGCCAGAATATGGGCCCCATCGGGGTAAATTGGTACATCAATTTCCTAGGGTCGTAACTTTGGCATACTATCTTCGTTTGATGCATATAATACATCGTTAGAAATATCTATCCGAGGACTACAACTATTGATAATGAATAGTATGGTCCATAACAAAATAATATTAGCTGATCGTTTGATGCCCAAAAAATGTTGTTTAGGGCCTCAAAACGACTTTGGAAGTTCAGGACCCGAAAAATTGCCAAAAATAGTAAATTATGCTACAATTAAGGAAACTGAAAAAGTGAAAGAAACAATGGTGGGGGTCCAAGTGGAATAGGAGGGTGGACATCAATATCCACTTAGATCATTCCTCCCCCCTTAGGAAGCAATGGTCCCCATTGCGTTGAGTTCCTCCATGAGATGCGAAAACTTCTGCTGAACTTGGTCCCTGGTGAGCCACTTGCCCTGGTGAAAGAGTTGGCCTACTTTGACAACTCAATATAGATGGATCTTCTGCCGGTAGGTGTTCTTGATCTGTGTTTCCATAATCCGATCAGTTGTGTCTTATTCCATTCATTCTGATTTTAACTCTGTTGGTGTGAGTTGTTTTGCCATGTCAGATGTGTCCAGTAGAGGTGGAAGTAAGGTTGAAGGTGGTCCACATTGAGCACTGGGTGCAGAAAAAGGAATGGTGGGATACTAAGATCGAAGGAATTGTCCCCTACAACCTTGGTGATGGTTTATGGCCCATATCGAAGCGGGAGAAGTTTGCGGTGGGGTCCAACAAGGCGCTCCTTCTGCAAATTTAGCCACACTTTGTCGCCCACCTGGAAGTTGTGTTGCACCCGATGTTGATCATGCCACTGCTTGTACTTAGCATTGGCTCTTTCCAATATTTCATGAACCTGTTGGCGAATGTGATGAATGTGCTCAATGAAGCTGTTTTCCTTGACAACTTCATACTGGACATGAGTCGAATCATCCTGAGTAGCTGCAAATGGTATGGCTACGTCAATGGGACATAGTGGCTGGAATCCCAAGCCCACCTGAAAGGGGCCGTGGTCAGTTGAGTTGTGGAGGGCCCGATTATAGCTATGTTGTACATAGGGGAGGCTCTCATCCCATGTGCATGGATTCTTTGAGTTGTACATGTTCAAAATGTGTACGATCATCCTGTTGATGACCTCTGTCTGGCCATCAATTTGGGGATTGGAAGCTGTGGACTTGGTGAGCTTGGTGTCATCATTGACCATAGGCTGGACCAAAATGTACTGAGGAACCTACTGTCCCGATCTGAGATGATAGACTGNNNAACCTACTGTCCCGATCTGAGATGATAGACTGTGGGATCCCAAAGTGTACCAACACTCGTTCAAAGAAGATTTTAGCAGTGGCTTCTGCTGTGATATTCTTCTTGTAGGCCACCATAATGGACATCTTCGAGAATCTGTCGATGACCATGAAAACACAGTGGTTTCCATGCTTAGTACAAGGAAGGCCCGACATGTAATCCATGGAGATGGATTCCCAAGGTCGACTAGGGGTAGGCAGCGGAGTATAGAGGCCTTGCTTCTTGATGGTCAGTTTGGCAATGGTGCAGGCAGTGCAGGATCTGATGTACTTCCCGACATCTTGTTGAAGGTTTGGCCAATAGAAATACTTCTGCAGTACTAATATTGTTTTCTTGACCTTGAAATGCCCAGTGAATCGACTATAGTGTGCTTCCCAAATCATCTTGGAATGCTCGGTTGAAGGAACATAAAGGTGTCCCAGGTGACATAGTAGTGCATCTTGGAGGTGAAAATTTGGAACTCGGTTACCCTCTAAGAGCGTCTTGTATGTGTGGTCGAAATCTAGATTGCTCTTGTAGAGAAGCGGCCAATCAGAAGTCTCGTTCCCACAAGAGTTGAGCACGGTGGTTATCGCCACGATCGGTGGTTGGCTGAGGAAGTCTGCAACATTATTGGTGCTTCCCTTCTTGTACTTGATGTTCAAATGAAATTGTTGTAGATATGTGGACCACTTCTGATGGTGATCGTTCTGCAACTTCTCTTGTGTCTATATGAATTGCAGGGGTCAGTGGTATGTGTGGATTATTGTTTCCTTCCCCAAAATGTAATGCTTCCACTGTCGGCAAGCCTGCATAATGGAATACATTTATTTGTCATAAGTGGGATACTTTCGGACTGTGTCAGACAGTGTCGCACTGTGATATGCCACTGGATGCCCCTGTTGAGTAAGAACTGCCCCAATATTATAGTTAGAGGCATTTGTCTCGATCTCAAATGGTTGTTGCAAGTCTGGTAATGTGAGCACTGGGGCACAACAAAGGCGATGTTTCAATTCTACGAACGCCTTCTGTTGAGATTCCGACCAAAATAATTTTTCTTTCACTCCTCCCTTGGTGACTTGACTCAAGGGCCAAGTGATATGAGAGAATCCCAACATGAACCTACGGTAGAAATTAGGAAGACCTAGAAAGCTGTGAAGCTCTGTTAGAGTGGTCGGGGCTGGCCAATCCCAGATGACTTGGATCTTGGTTGGATCCACATGCACCCCACACTCATCAATAATGTATCCCAGATACTAAACCTGGGTCATGCCAAAAGTGCACTTCTCCAAATTGGCACACAATTTGTGTTTTCGCAGTGTTTGGAGGACCTATCGGATGTGGTGGAGGTGCACTTCCCAAGTCTGGCTAAAGATCATGATGTAATCCAAGTACACTACTACAAATGAGTTGGTGAATGGCTGCAAGATGTCATCCATCAACCTCATGAAGGTTGTGGGAGCATTCGTCAACCCAAAAGGCATGACCAACCATTCTAAAAGGCCCTCCTTGGCTTTGAACGTAGTCTTATACACATCAGACAGTTCGATTGGTACCTGGTGATACCCAGACTTCAAGTTGATCTTGCTGAAATATTTCGCCCCTTTGAGTTGGTCCAGAAGGTCACCAATCCGTGGGATCAGGTACCTATTCCAGACAGTGATATTGTTTAGCGCCTGATAGTCAATACAGAGTCTCCAAGTCCCATCCTTCTTCTGCACCAACACGATCGGGCTCCCACAGGGCGATGAATTTGGCCAGATGTGACCTTTTTGCAACAGCTCCTAAATCTGTCACTTGATTTCATTGTTCTCCAGAATAGATTGATGATAGATCCATCCATTGGGTAGCGACACACTAGGGGTAATATCGATGGGGTGTTTGACCTAATAGTGCAGAGGCACCCCTGCGGGTGAGGTGAAGATATCCTGATACTCCTCCACGACGTTGTCCATTTGTTTTTTTCATGCGGAGGAGCCCTGTTTGGAGGTCGTGGCCACCGTATTCTTCTTTCCCCGAGGGTGGATCATTAGGAAAACAAATTTCCCAGTTTTGGAAATGAGCTTATTGCATTGTTTTGCAGTAACCAAAGAGATAGCGGCAGGCGGTGGTACCTTTGGTATCCTGTACAACTTATTTCCCAAGGTAACAATAACAGTGTGAGGCCGAGACTCATACACAACATGTCGCTTCCACAAGTATGGTTGGCCTAATAATACATCAAAAAAATCAAGATGAACAATGTCACATAATACCTCATTGGTGAAGGGCTTGATGTTGTAGGGAAGGTGGCATTGCTGGCTGACGCGGAGATCCCATCCTTGGTGAAGCCACTTGATGGTGTACAACTATGGGTGCGTTGTGGTTGGCAAGCCCAACCGCTTCATGACCTCTGCTGAAATGAGGTTCTTTTGGCTCCCACTGTAAAAAATGAACTGTAGCAGGGAACCCTTTACCCACATCTAGGAGTGGAAGAGATGCTCCTCTTCCTCTAGATATTCTGGTTCTTCCTTTTGGATATTTGTGGTGGAAACAGTGGTGTTGGGCTCCACATTGATAATCTGCTTCCCTTTGTCATTACCCTTCTTGGGTTCTTATTCAGTGTCGGAGCATGCATCTGATTCAGAAGCCCTCATCTCAACCACCAGTGACTGTTTGGACCAACAATCACTTGTGTTGTGAGTGGAGCTCTTATGGAACTCACACCACTTTATTGTGTCCTTCTTTGGCTTCATGATGTTGTTCTTTGCTTGTGAATTTGTCAGGTTTTCTTGAGTCTCCATGCCTTGGCTTTGTCCTTTGTTCTGTGGTTTGGGGGCACCTTTTGCTTGCTTTTGATTCGTAGATCCAAAGTCTCGCTTCTTCTGTTTGAATTTTTGCTCAATCTTGGAAGCATACCGATATGTTGTAACAAGCAAGGATATGTCGAGGAACTCCATTTCCTCTTGAATGTATCTGTGTATAAAACTGGGGTACTTCAACACCAAATGTTTCTCCGAATCTTTGATACCCAACTTTGTGCGCAGGGTATGGAACATATTCGTCAGCTCATGCACATCTTGATCCCTTTACTACCACAACATAGTCCATTGTATGTACTTGTCCTCATAGCTCCCCACGGGATAATATTGTTCCTTGATGGCATCTCAGAAAGAATTCCAAGTGGGTATGATTGAGAACAAAGAGCGTTCCTCCTCATCCTTTTTCTCATAGTAGGTTTCCCACCAGTCCTTGACATGGGGGGCGACTTTGAGTAGTGAAAAAATAATCTTGTCCTGATCGGAAAAGTCATGAACCGAGAAATATCCTTCTAATAGATTCAACCATCTATCTATGGCGTCTGCATCTATTTGGCCATCAAATATGGGAATTTCAAAGTTTACTTGTACCTTAAAAGGCGTTGCGCCTCCAGAGTGGCCGCTAGATGCAGATGTGTCGCCAGTGGGCAATCGTTGAAGGATCTGGGCGAAGTTATCCATCATTGCGTTCCTTTGTTTTTCAAGGGCCTCCTTGACCAATATTTTGATAGGATATCCTGCTCCCTCGTCTTTCTTTTCATCCCCCATGGGCAGCCGTCGGGGTTTGCGAGGCTAATCTTGCAAAGGTTCAACCAGATCGAGCCCTAACTCCTTATACCCCAACCTCGTTGGGGACATGCAAAGAAGGATCGAGAAAGAGAAAACCGCTCTGATACCACTGATCCAAATTTATGCAGGAACACAACAGAATACACAAATAACCATGAATACAAATATGCAGTGGAAATAACACTTCATTTCATTAATATCAAAGAACTGAAATTTGTTTACAAACATAATATAAATAAACTAGTTAGGGCGCTGGTAGCTTATCTCTGAGAAGATATGTGGTGGCTACAAGCCTTTGAACTCTGTGTTACAATGAGGCTCGAAGGCCTATATATTATTAAGAAACAATGGAAACCCTAAACATCCAAATACCTAACTCTAGGAGATGAAACGCCAAAATATGGGCCTCGTCGGGGTAAATTGGTACATCAATTTCCCGGGGTCCTAACTTTGGCATACTATCTCCGTTTGACGCATATGATACATCGTTAGAAAGATCTATTCGAGGACTACACATGATGACAAAAAATATCATCATCTAGAAAATATTAAAATTCATCGACCGTTTGATGCCCAAAAACATCGTTTAGGGCCTTAAAATGGCTCCGAAAGTTCAGGACCCGAAAAACTGCCAAAATTAGTAAATTGTGCTACAATTAAGGAAACTGAAAAACTGAAAGAAACAATGGTGGGGGTCAAAGTGGAATAGGTGGGTGGCCATCAATATCCACCTGGATCAGTAGCCCACACTGGGTGAACCACTTATATCTGTGTCTCTATTGTATTGTGTATCTTCTGTGTTTTATTTCTGGATTTGTTTTATTTTATTGCTCTACGATCCTGTTTTTCTAACATGTAGGACCTATTAATCCACCATCAAGATAGAAGACATACATTCTAGTTTGTACTGATTATGTAACAAAATGGGTGGAAGCTAAGGATCTTCCTAAAGCTATTGAGGAAGCACTAATAGAATTTTTGTATGAATAAATATTTGTTAGATTTGGTGAACCAAGAGAGATCATCACTAATCAATGGACTCAATTTACTACCAAGATCATTCAGTCTATCACCAAGAAATATAAGATTTGACATAGAACATCAACACCATACCAATCACAAGACAATGGCCAAGTTGAAGTAACCAATAAAGTTTAGGAGACCATTTTAATGAGGACAATACAAATTCATTGGAAAGATTGGTGTAACACCCCTAATTAGATTAATTAATGATTTGATTAAGTAAGGTAAATTAAGTTTTTGTTTTTTTGTAAATAAAAGATTTGTATTACCTTATAATATCAAAATCATACATATCTGGCTAGGCTAGCATTAGGGCTATGTACCATTGTCTTGCATAGTTCAAAAATACAGAGCTAAAAGAGCTTAAAACTAAAGCTGAGACCTGCCAACCAAATTGTCTTCTACCTATCCTATCTAAAAAGAACCTGAAACTGATAATATGCATAAAAGAGAAATCACATTCATGGTGCGTGTGATGCTCCATCATTTCTAGGAGGAGTGTGCCATGGAGCAACAAATGGATAAGGGTGACAACAAGTTGGGAAGCGGGGATTGTTGGAAGAGCCAGAGAGAGAATCCATGAAAACGTCGATACGTCGATTGAGAAATTCCAAACCAAAGAGTAGTTAGGTGACATCCCTTCTCAAGTCGAACACCAACTAGAGTTGGTCCGCTAATAGGCCAAATAGAGGAGGGGCCTCGCCTGTTGGTTGGAGATCTGCAACAACTTTAGGAGTTTGAGGAGAATCACATGGATGATCTTCTTCAATAATAATTGGATCCCAATGCTCATCCTGAATTTCTATGTGAGGATCAACGTCCCTATCTATACTGGTTGAGGTTAGAGGGTTGGTGTTACAGGTATGAAATAACTGAGAGGGGGGGGGGGGGAATCAGTTATTGTAAATTATTAGCAATTT
>CBVK0100184730.1:0-18704 GCA_900067695.1 Picea abies
TCTTCCGGTCTAAGCCTTCCCTCAAGGGTCCCAACATAGACCGACTAGAAAGTCTTAGAGATGTGGCTCCAAGAATTCTAGTTGCAACCACTTTCACAATTTGTCAATTCCCACAAAAATTCCAACCAACTGGATCTCCTTCCCCTCAACCTGCACAACCCAAGGAAGTGTACTCCCTTCTCTACACCATATCCATTAGGTTCTACCACTTCCCTCAAGGGATCCAACACAAGGTTAGACAAGAAGTTTCAAAGATGTGGCTCCAGGAACTCCAACTATGATAATGGAATCTCAAAAAATTCAAATAGTTTAAAATGTGCTTCCCGCATTGCATCCTTCAACTCCACTTTTCTTATTTTGAGTTGGAACAAATCCACTAGATTTTACTCGTTCCATGCATTTATCCTTGAGTCTCATATCCTTCTATTTCTCTTCTTTCCAACGATTTAGTTCATGTCTTCAATATTTAGTTGTTCTATACAACCATTATGAAAACATACACATTCTATCCATTATCATATAGAATTTATCTTTTCCATAAGAGTCTGAAACTCCACAATGCAATATTTATTCAAGAGTATGTTTGTAACTATAAGCAACACTTATATGTATGTCTATCATGTGCTTCACAAAGTTACCACGAGAAATAATTCATCTCACTGTCCTTTTTTTGACACACCCTCATGATTCTAGCTACTATGCCATATGGAATTTTAAGTTTCCTCTTCTTTTTTACACTGACGCTCCAAGCTCAGGCATCTCCTTCACTGCTATAGAGTCCCTCGAGTGATCTATCATTTGCTAATTTTTTCACTTGCAAGGAGAGTGTGAATTTACTACCAGACATTTGCTAGCAGTTTGTAACTTGTGGAAACCATAGGGTTCTGATGTGATAACAATATCCTTCTTCCCAATCTTTCCATATTCATAGCCATTATCTCTATTGTATCAAAAACATACCATCATCATGAGATATCATCATAGAAATTTCACTTCTTAATTCAATTTTTTTATTTTTTTTATATAGGAAATCAAATTTCTCAAGTATGAGATTCCTATTCATAATGTTTGGCTCTTGCAATTTTAGGCATCAATATGATTACACCATTTCCATATACACCACCACTCCACCCATAGTCTTTCTCAACTTTCATTCAACCAAACAATTTTTCAGTATTTATGTACATTATATTTTATTGCAACATTTTCAACAACTCAAGAAATGATCTTAGAGTTTTGTATCGTACCAACAATTCAACCACTTCCAAAAACTGTTCTTATTTAATGGAATGAAACAATTAGTCCATGTTTACATATCATATATCACACCAATATATAATGGAATCAAATATTACCGATAAACCTATGTGCATATACCCATGGCCACATATACACAATGCATCCTTGCATTGACTCTGAGATACCACATATCTATGTCATGTATTTTTCTATGGTGAGTTGGAAGGTTTAGAAAACACCTCAACACATCATCCAAATCCTTCCCCATTTACTTGCTTGATCATTCATATACCTTCCTCTTCGACCCATACACAACACTGAGAATATAATCCTTTAGTGATCTTTAGTGTCGTCAAAGAGGTTCTCGTCCAAACATTGGTTTTACAGGGTAAGACCAATATGCACTTGTACAACATTATATCCCTTCCATATCCAACCACATCATGGCCTTACATTTGGATGACTCTATTAGCATCCATTTCTATAGTAGGAGTATATCTCCTAACTGCCTTGGTTATGATCACATAACCAATATAAAATTCATGATTTTAAATTTGACATGATTTCATTCTATCATAGAATAATATTTACATGCATTAAAGGATCGTTTACTTTACTACATCTAGTGGAATGTTATGCTCATGATACATATCAATTCAAATATTATATTTTGATCGAGGGAATTCTTATCTCACTTCAATTAAGCACTTATGCATCATAATAAACCAAATGCATACCTTAATGGCCATTATCAATTACATGATACTACTTTATTAGTTGGTATCTCGCCTTCCACCAACCTATAATCAACATTTTACCATCCTCATTTTGTCTTCATATGGATGGTTGTCATATGTGGCAACATCAACACTTTCAACCATCCTATAAATATTTTTCCTAGATATATAATCCATCATTAGTCACATTCAAATATCATGGCATCATTAATTCAAATATATATCAGTAGAATGCCTAGAGTCTACAAGCATTCCATATGCATGTCCAGTCATTCTCACATGAACTAATGCATGTCTATATATGCTAAGCATTTGTTTTCAACATGCCTACTAGTGCACATGCATTCTATATTTCCTATATGAATTCAACATTACTTCTAGTGTGCTCTCCAATGCATATTTATTTTAACTTGTAATGTACCAAACCACACACGGGTTGGCCAAGCTACTTAAAAACACACTTAAAAAACTGATTTCAAATTATGATAATAATTAGTTCAAAAATAAGAATGAAATACTCACGTGCATTAATCAAGATCCATACTACAACATAGAATAAATGAACAATATGTCATGCACATCAAATAACCAGCAATCATGCACACAAAAATACATCTCAAAGATAATTACATACACAATGGATAATTAAAGCAGTTTTGATGTTTGCAATGATGGATGAGGTGCTCCTAGTGACAATCAAGTGATTAACATGGAGAGCCAGGAATAGAAGAGAATACTCCAATATTAAGATGTAAACATTCATATTTGAGTGGCATCTAGAGAACCCAACTGAGAGAAGAAAGGAGTCCATATTGGCATACCAAGCATGTGGGTATTTTTTGATACCATAGAGAGACTTTTGCAATATGAAAACTAGTGAAGAATCTTGAAAAACTCCCCGTGGATGCTCCATGTAAATCTCCTCATGTAGATTCTTATGAAGAAATTCACTCTTCACATCCATCTGATGTACAAATCAACCTTGAGCTGCAACAATAACAAGTATTATGCAAATGGAGTTCATTTTGGCAATGGGGGAAAATGTCTCTTATTAACTCATCCATCCAATGCAAATTTGGTCTAATAGATTCACTTAAACCGAACCAATTTTCTTCCCTTAGGAAGTGGAGCAAGATCCCAAATTGTGTTCTGAATCAACGAGTTCTACTCTTCCTCCATTATTGAATCACACTCAACAATACATGATGCTTCATGAAAGGACTATGGATACGAAGCTATGACAATGTAGGAATATGGAATATCCTAATGTTGTGACCAAGTCCACTGAGCATCTAAAGGATCCCCAATAAGAGTGCTTGCAGACTCAAGTGTTTGAAAAGCCCAGGAAGGCATGATAGGGATGGAGGAGGAGAATATTCATCCTTAGAATCCGACCTATGTGAAGAGGATGATGAAACCTCATGATCAACTCTGCGGGAAGAGGTAGTTGGAGGAAAATACTTCGAGTCACTATCTGAATCTGTAGTGGAGGAAGGAATATGAGAGGATGAGATAGGAGACATTTCCTTAAATTTCACAATAAACTCAATGAAGAGCTCATGTGTCTCAGGATTCAAGAGTCGATATCCTTTGACACCATCAGGTTAACCAACAAAGATACAAGGATGAATGTAAGGACCCCATCGTTATGACAAAAAAACGATGTACACAAGGTAATTTTTTTCCATTAGGATAATAGAATCATCACACAAAATTGGTAGCATTGAAAGTGACACAAAATCATAAATAATAATGACACAATCACTATGCCAACATAATTAATAGCGACACATAAACAATTAATAACAACACCTAATCAACGCATTAGCATAAATAAATAGTGACACAATCTACACATCATCGTAATAAATAGCGATACATAATCAACACTTCATCGCACTAGATAATGACACATCATCAACAAGTATCAGATTGATTTTGACCACTTAAGGTCTTAGAGCTAGTGTTTGTTCTAAGGAAAAAGGAAGTGTCTAAATCCCTCTAATCCAATCATGCCGAAAATTCATCAAGACTAACTAATCAACTTAACATCAATTATTCAAGGTGCGACAAATCTACCACACAAATACATCATTTTAAATAGACGCAAATACCAACTAAGAAACATTCGATGATAGTACACTACAACTTGTATAACAATTTAATTGATGCACAATCCGCCTATGAAGCAAACCAACTATGATTTACATACACCAGTTCAAGGACGCAATTACCGCTTATGGAACATTCCAACATAACCAACAATTTAAGATAGATATATTAACTATACTTATCCATTCATTATTTGAGGCATAAAAGAATAATCTACTAAACTCGGTCAATTTTTCACATAGGGCCAAGGAAAATGAGTGAGAAGAAAAATTGAAAGGTGATAAGAACCATAGGAGCATGAGTGCTATTTTAGAATAAAAAATATGACCTATCCCCAATCATCATTATTAATTTAAGGTCATGTTCGTTCGAGGCCTAGCATCATTATTGAGTGCTCCATCTTAGTTCAATCCTCCTATAACTCAACTATATGTATGTATTGGGATAAAATGGAAAACTTATCAACAATATAATACAAGGTCAATAATGCTCTTGCATATCTATATTAGAATAAGAACAATCACATTGTAACATGCACTACATAAAGATTCCATGCTACTTGCATATCTAGTGAAGAAACTATAAGAAGGAATACCATGTGTAAGCAACATAAAATTCATAGATTAACTTATGCATTCTTGTGTAAGGGTTTAAAATCAAGTTAAAATAAGAAGATTGATACAGATTCAACTGTGAGCATCTCCCTATATAAAAATTTAAGATCAACAGTAAGCTACAAATGTAAAGGATTCATATTCCACATACTTAGTCATTATAAGGTGTAAGAGAGTATAATCCAGAAGAGCTCTTCACCAAGCCATTAAATTATTATATATCGAGTTAAATAACTTAAAGGTAATAAAAATCGCAACAAGTAAAAGGTTTCCATGACTTTACATATATCCAATGAAAGGACTTTGCAGAAATCAATCCTAAAGGGTTAATGAGATTATAGTATTAAACAAACAATTAAATAAGGAACCAATGGATGACCTAGTTTCATTTTAGATTTGTAAGTCGGGGAATCTGGTGTGATAGAGACCCAATCTAAATTTGGGAAAGGAAATTTAAACCACGGGGAAATCATAGTTTCTTTTTCACAACGATCAGACTTAGTTCCATCCTCCTCGCCTCACATCTAGAAATACCCCATGTGCAAATAATCAAGGTAAAATACCTTGAACTTCCTCAGCCCCAACGACCACACGAGAGTTACCCAGGTTTGATCCCTTGCAAAAACTAAATTGAAAGGAAACAATTCCCAGTTCCAAGCGATAAGGGAGTTGTTAATATGAGTTTAAACAACATAAAAAATTACTTGGTAAGCATTAAGAAATTGTGAACATGAATATATTATTTTTTTAAATGCAAGGGTAATAAAAATGGCAGCCATTGAAAGTTTTTTTAATCTGCGACAAAGACTAGGTGAGGTAAGGTGAATCTCCCAAGACTCCAACCAACTACAGGTTCGAAAACTACTTGTTTTTAGACAACCCTTTGTCAGGATCAACGATTAGAGGTTTAGAGACAACAACCCCATCATTTCAAGTTGAAAAATTTGAGAGGAAGAAAGGGGATAGATTCCTGGTGGTCAAAGTTTTGCAGTGATCTCCTAGTTAAATAAAGATTGGTTCAAAGACTAGAGGGAACAACAATCCCTATTTAAATATAAAGATTTGAGGGGGAGGAAATGGTTCTAGATTGTCCAATTCACAAGGCTACACCCAAACATGCGTAGGGGCATTGGGTTACCAAGACCATTAAGTTTTCTATCCCTTCGATACATGTACCCTAGGTGGCGATGAAGAGAACAAAATCCAGGTGGTAGACTCTGTCTCAAGCATCTACCATCGATTGACAACGTTCCTAAAATTAAGTTCAATATTAGTCAAATCTTGCAACCACTCATTTATTTCATTCCTTGCTTCACATGCTGATTACACATCTGTTACAACATATGATATAAATTCTAACAAATCAAGAGGGACCCAACTATCAACAAACATGTAGGAATCATAATGGTTCTTTCTTTTTTCTTTTTCTTTTTAAAAGCCAACCAATTTTAATACTTGGGTTGAGGAAAAGAAGGATTGTAATACTAGAATTTACTCCTAAATTATACAAATCCATTAGGGATCATGGCCATTGGATATAATTTTTCATGTATAGTCCATTGCGAATTTCAAAATAAACACATTACCAAATAAATCTTATCATAATTGCAAATTTAAAATAGAATACTGTAACCGACGATGAAAGACTCTAAGATGTATCATGGACAACAACAGTCTCACACATTTGGATCAATTTTCCTTTGTTATCTTCATTCAAAATCAAGAAAATGGTTACAGTAAAATTCAAACGAACAACTACTGTTCACAACTCCTACTTGCTCATAACTATCATAACCCCCCTTTTGGGCATACAAAACCTCTCTTTATACAAAAGGAAACAAACAAAAAAACTGACTATTATCTAATTGCGGTTACATCAAGACTAGGGTTAAACTCCCAGGTCACGCGTGCTCATTTTGTCTCCATGTGCGTGATATTTCCTCTTTTGTTTTCTATTAGATTCAAAATATTGCAGTACTGGTCAGCGTTTGAGATTCTGAATTAGTCCTCAAGCACTGAGTTATCCTGCCACGTGTACTTGGTGACGATGCTTCTGCATCATACTCCCCCTCGACAAAAATCCATGAACTCCTATCCATGAGCTTCGGTACCAAATTTCCATGCTTCTGGATATCAACTTCACTCTTCCAGCTGACATCTTCTATTGGGTGTCCCTTCCACTTGACCATATATTAAAAATAGGTCTTCCTCTTGGTCTTCTTACCAATCCTCTGATCAACGATCTTTTCCATATGTGGTTTTTCTTCCATAGGCATTTGTTTTTCCCACCGAATCTTCTCTTGATATGTTGATCCCTCTATGTCATCCTTCCTGTAAGGATATAGGTCTGAGACATTGAATATGGACAATATTCCCACATCATTTGTCAACTCGATCTCATAGGCATTTTTATCAAACCTCCTCAAGAACTTACACGGTCCTATCTTCTTCATCTTTAATTTGTTATATGTCCCCCTAGGGAACCTTTCCTTCCTGAGATGTGCTAGAACTTGATCTCCAACTTCAAATTCAAGTTCTATGTGATGTTGATAAGCTCTGCACTTGTACTCTTGGCTAGAACTCTGCAATTTCTCCCTGATTTGGCTATGGAGCTTCTGCATTTCTGTAGCAAAATATTCTACTCCAGCGCTTCTGATCTCACTCCGTTCCAAGTCTCTCAACTCAGACACTCCCCTGGTTTGCATTCCATACAATATTTGGAATGGTCTCTTCCCAGTGCTTCCATTTGGTAGGTCGTTGTATGCAAATTATGCTTGTGGAAAAATCTGATGCCACTGATTATGGTGCTCGGTGACCAGATTCCTCAACAAGTTCCCCAAACTTCTATTTACCATCTCAATTTTCCATCTTTCTGAGGGTGATAAGTTGAGCTGAAGGACAAATCTGTCCCCAACTTCCTCCACAGTGTTCTCCAAAAATGACCAACAAATTTTGTGTCTTTGTTCAAGACAATGCTTCTGGGTAGGTCGTGAAGTCTTACAACTTCCTTGAAAAAAAGATTTGCAACATGCATTGCATCACTGGTCTTCTGACATGGGATAAAGTGTGCCATATTTGAAAATATATCCACCACCATAAATATGGAATCACATCCTTTTTGCATTCTTGGTAGTCCCAACACAAAATCCATGCTTATTGCATCCCAAGGCCTCTCTGGTATGGGCAATGGTTGATACAATCCAGTGTTCTGTATTTTTCCTTTTGCATGTTGGAAGATTCTGCATCTGTTCATGAATTTTATTACATATGTTCACATACCTATCCAATAGTATGAACTGATCAACTATGCTAATGTCTTATCGTGGCTAAAATGTCCAACCAATCCTCCACTATGTTTTTCCTTCAAAAGGTTATCCCTCATTGAGAATTTTGGTATGCACAATTGATTGCCCTTGAACAACAATCCCTCTTGAATCATATACTCTGTCCACTGGCTCCTATCTCTTAGCACATGATTTATGCATGCTTTGTATGCTTCCTTGAAATCTAGATCATCACTGTACATTTCGTCAAGGTGTTCAAACCCTAAGGTCCTTACCTGAAATTCCTGCAGAGTCAAACATCTCCTTCTCAATGCATCAACAACTTTGTTAGCATTTCTAGCAATATGTTTTATGACAAAAGTAAATTCTGCATATACTCAATCCACTTTGCATGCCTATGATTCAATTTTTCCTGTTTGGTTATGAATTATAAAGCTTGGTTATCGCTATACAAGAAAAAATCTTGTGGGACAAGGTAGTGTCTCCATTTCTTCAAGGCTTGGATTATGGAATAAAACTCTTTGTCATAGGTGGAGTATTTTCTCTTAGTCTCATTCAACTTCTCGTTGAAGTAAGCAACATGTCTATTGTCCTGGATCAAAACTCCTCCAAATGCAACTCCGCTTGCATCGCATATCACCTTAAAAGTCTTCTCAAAATTTGGCAAGACCATAATTGGTCTCTTTGTTACTTTCTCATTCAGTGTATTGAATCTCTTCTTAGCCTCCTCTGTCGATTTAAAATACTTGTGCCTTTTTTTCACTGTATCCTGCAAAAATTCTACTGAAATCTCTGATGGAATTCCTATATAAACTCGCTAATCCATGGAAGCTCCTTACCTCAAACATGTTCCTTGGTGATGTCCATTCTTTGATTGCTTTCACCTTCTTTGGGTCCATCTTCCGTTCATTTGAAGAGCTCACAAAACCCAAGTAAATGAGTTATGTCTTCATAAAAGAGGACTTATTCAGGTTTATCAACAACTTCTCCTGTTGTAGTCTCCTCATCACCACTGTCAGGTGCCTCAAATGCTCCTCTTTAGTATTGCTAAAGATCAGTATATCGTCTAGATACACAACCATGAACTTGCCAATGAAATCTTTTAGTATTTCATTCATCAACCTCATAAAAGTACTTGGGGCGTTGGTTAATCCAAATGGAATAACAAGCCACTCATACAAACCTTCATTTATCTTAAAGTTTGTCTTCCACTCATCACCTTCTCTCATTATGATATGGTGATATCCACTTTTCAAATCTATCTTAGAAAATAAATTTTCCCCACTTAAGCAGTCCATCAAATCATCTATTCTTAGCAAAGGGAATCTATAGTTGATAGTGATCTTGTTGATGGCTCTCGAGTCAGTACACATTCTCCATCCTCCATATTTCTTTGGACTCAACACAGTTGGTATTGCGCATGGGCTCAATCTCTCTTTGAACAAACCCTTGTCTAACAATTCTTGGACTTGGTTCTTTACCTCCTCATTCTCTCGAGGTGTCAGTCTGTATGTCATTTTTTTTGGAAAACTTGCTCCTGGTATCAAATCAATATGATGGTTGATACTTTTGATGGGTGGTAATGAGTTAGATATCTCATCCACCAATATGTCGCAAAAATTATCCAACAATTCTTGAACTCCTTCAGGGAAATCATTCATCGAAGTACTAGTAAGGATAACTTTGGGTTTCCTCACCACAACAAACTGTATCTCCCATTCTTTCTTAACTTCTTTCAGGAGTTCCTTCCCACTCATGAGAAAAATGTGTGTGCTAGCTTCCCCTTTCACTTTCTTCTCTTCTATTGGAAGCAACATGTGTGTCCTAACATTCTTCTCCAAGGTGTATGCATTCTTCCTCCCATCATGAATGACATTCCTATCAAACTGCCATGGTTTTCTCAACAAAATATGGCATACATCCATGGGAATTGCATCACACAGAATTTCATCTCTATATCCCCCTATCTTAAATTCAACCAAGAATTTTTTAGTAACCATTACCTGGTGTCCTTTCTGCAACCATGAGACTTTATATGGCTTTGGGTGTGCAGTTGTCTCTAGCTCCAATTTCTCCACCATATCTGTGGATACTAAGTTATCAGTGCTCCCACTATCAATTATCACCTTGCATACTCTATCTTTAGTTTTGCAAGTTGTCTTGAATAGATTGTTCCTCTGTACTGGATTTTTAACTTCTTCCTCTGGTTTTAAGAGAACCTTTCTCATCATCAAGGATGTTCCATCTTCGACTCCCTCTGCTTCAAAATTCCCTCTTTGTGCTTCCAAAATGTGACCTTCTCCTCCCTCTTTCTTCTTCTTGGGGCATTCCCAAGACATGTGCCCTGTCTTTCCACCGGCATAGCATCTTATTCCTCCTTTGCCTCTTCCTCTAGAAGAGTTTCTTCCACCACCCTGTCTTCCTCGAGAACTTCCGCCTCTTTCCAAGTGACTGTGTGGAGTTTCAACCTCATCTTTGGAATTATGCGCTTTGTCATGGGAAACTCCCTTTCCTTTGTTCGGGGCTGAGATTTTACCTCTACCTCACTGGCTTTCTTTTCTAGACAACTTCTCTTCTGCCTTCAGTGCGAAATGATAAGAATCCTCCACTCTCCTTACTGACATCATGTTGATCTCATTCTGGATTTCATACCTCGGGCTATTTATATACCTGGAAACCTTTTCTTCATCCCTCTCTCTTTGTCCAGCTCTAATGTCCATCTTGTAGAACTCTTTTGTGTATTCTTTGACTGTCATACCCTCCTGTCTTAGGTTCTGCAACTTCCTAAACATATTGATCTCATAATATTTGGGAATGAATTTAGCCTTCAACTTGACCACCATTCTGTCCCAATTCTTTATCTTCTGTTTGCCTCTACTTCGCCTTTCAGCCTGCAGTTCATCCCACCACAGTGTTGTGTGTCCTTTAAGCCCGGTGACAACATGTCTCACCCTTTTCTCCCCATCAACATATTCATAATCAAAATATTTGTCCATGGACCTTATCCAATCCGACAGTTCCTCAACATCCAAATTGCCTTCATACATTGGGACCCATCTTCATAATCGAAATATTTGTCCATGGACCTTATCCAATCCAACAGTTCCTCAGCATCCAAATTGCCTTCATACATTGGGACCTCTATCTTGGCCCTAGCTCCCAATCTAACGACTGCTCTTAGCAAGCGTTCTTTGGCAACGTGTTCTCCTACGGCTTCTTCGACTTCTACATCTTCACTATCTGCATCACTGACGTCTCCAGCATCAGGTGCTCTTCTCTGCACTGCTTCCATCGCTTCCAGCCTTGCACGAAGTTCTCGCATCTCTCTTTCTACAACACGATTGGCTAAAGGTGGCTCTCCTTGTCTCCTTGGTGGCATTGTGTTGACCGTCTCTCACACAGAGTACAACTTCGAGTTCTTTTGTCTCCTTTATCTCCTTCACCTGAAATCTACAGACGAAAATCAGCTCTGATACCACTTGATGCAGACCCCCCCTCCTATCCCAAGGGCTGCGCAACCTCTCGGTCTAGGATCAATCAAGAACTTGAGTCTGACTGACTCTTCGGACCCTCAAGAACCTCAAATTCACTTATCAGGCCCTTTTTCCCTTAGAGTGCAGGTTATATGGAAACCGCGGCCTTCTCCTTAACGCCTTTGGAAACCTTAGCGTACTTATGCGCTAGCTCA
The DNA here is from genome assembly GCA_900067695.1 of Picea abies. Lineage (NCBI taxonomy): Eukaryota > Viridiplantae > Streptophyta > Pinopsida > Pinales > Pinaceae > Picea > Picea abies. Next base: position 11,675 of record CBVK0100184730.1, read on the forward strand.
CCCGATTAAGCCCTCCCTTTAATGTGACCAGTAGCCTATTCAAAAGGCGCGTCACGATTTCGCAGTTCGCGACTTCTACATGTGAGTCACTCGGACTCTGCCGACTCCCAAAATCTCGACAGGAGCCTAGCGCGTGCTAGTCCCTCGGTTCTCCTTCACTAATGTGACCCTTCGCTATGACTGTGGGCCAATCTTTCAAGCGCATCGCGATTTCGCGTTTCGCGACTTCGTGTCTTGTCTCCCTCTAGACAATTAACGGTCCGGATCTCTCCTTGATCCGACAACTCAGATCATATCGTGATTTCACGTATCGCGAGTTCTTGTAGCTCGACCTTTGACTTCTTCAAGTCACGAGTCAGCGAAATGCTAAGCTCACACCACGTGTCCTCCTTGACGATGGACAGTTCAGATATTTTCGACGTTTCATGACTTTGTTCCTCCTGTGTGTTTTCAAAGCTTTAAAGTTAGTGCACTTTACCTTGGTCGGGCAGCCACAATCCGTTTACACTCAGACCGAACGGCTGAGATCTTTCTTCCTCTACGCTTGCTCCTCGTTATCTGGACATTGATCAGACGATCCAAATCTTTCCCTCTGAGCTCAAGCTTTCTTCAGACTTAGAAGATTTTTCGAAAAGATTCAAAGGTTTCGACATTTGTCCTTCCTGTGAGTCCGCTTCTTAGATCTCGTTTGCACTTCTTGGAAAGTGTTACTCCTCCTGAGCTTGATCTTCTCAAAGATTTATCTCCCAAGCACTTCTTTTTTTTTCTGGGAAATTCGTCAAACTCAGATCCAAAGATTCTTGAAAAGAATCCTTTCTCGCCTTCCTGGCGTTCNNNTCAGATCCAAAGATTCTTGAAAAGAATCCTTTCTCGCCTTCCTGGCGTTCCTCTGCTCTCGTTCTTCGACTTCTTTACGGAGTCGCTTCGACTCTTCGTCGAATTCCAGGTCTGTGCACTCTCTGCAACAGATCTTTACACAAGATTTGAGTTCTTGCGACGACTGTGTGCACCCTACGGCAATCGCTTTTCGCTTCCTGCAAAGAAAATCTTACGCTATTTCTTCTGAGCTTTACGAGTTGAAACAGACCCTGTCAACGCACTCCTTGCGGACTATGTGCACACCTTGCACCGCTCACAAAGAAAAGCGAATTAAATTCTATGCAAACATTTCAAAGCTACATACACTCATAGCAAGATTCATTCATTCTTGAAACAAACAACAATAACAGAGTATCATGGACAACAACAGTCTCAAACATTTGGATCAATTTTCCTCTGTTATCTTCATTCAGAATCAAGAAAATGGTGACAGTAAAATTCAAAGGAACAACTACTGTTCACAACTCCTACTTGCTCATAACTATCATAACCCCCCTTTTGAGCGTACAAAACCTCTCTTTATACAAAAGGAAACAAACAAATAAACTAACTGCTATCTAATTGCGGTTACATCGAGACTAGGGTTAAACTCCGAGGTCACGCGTGCTCATTTTGTCTCCACGCGCGTGATCTTTCCTCTTTTGTTTTCTATCAACTTCAAAAGACTGCAGTATTGGTCAGCATTCGAGATTCTGAATTGGTCCTCAGGCATTGAGTTGTCCTGCCACGTGTACTTGTTGACAATGCTCCTGCATCACTTTGGCAATTGGATACGAGTATCCAATTGCATTGATGCGAGACCTTGTCGCTACTGCATGCGAATAAGCTCATGGAGCACATTCGCCAAATCTTGTGTTACAGAGGACATGTTGTCGGATGAGGATTTTGTCTCTGGCTCTGGCCACGGAGGCATAATCTTCAACCACCTAGTATGAAGCTTGAACTAAAAATGGCCCTGAGGAGGGCGCTTGGCAAGGATCTAAAGATTGTTGAGGGTGCCCTTGCTGCAAGAGCACGCCTAGCTCAAAAACTATGGTGTCGAATCCCAAGAAAAAAAAATTCTGAAGCGAATGGTGTCTTCCGAAGCTCTGAGGGATTCAACCTCACTCTGATACCAATTGATGCGCCATGGAGAGAGAGAATTGGCAAGAGAACTCAGATCTCTGTAAAATGCTTGTATGATATACACAATAGAAGTTGGAACGAACACCATCAATCCTTGCATTCGATTCCATAGCTTCCTTTTACAATGGAGAATCTAGCTACTATTTTATAAACTTTATTAATTAAGACTTCGTCTTTAGAAACAGAACAGACCACTACAAAACTGACTCTAACTCTATGACCAAAAATGAATTTGAATAAATGAGGACTGGCGAAGCTAAAATCATGGTGCACCCTGCTCCATGGTACGCCCATGTGCCCAGATTTGAAGAATGCTAAAGATGACTGTTTTATGCAAATGAAATATGTGAGAATATTTCTTTGTCAAGCATGGTGAGTTACCAATATAAGTGCAAGGATTCACATCAACTTGGACTTGAGACAATCTCAAAAAAATAAAATAAAGGCCTGGAAATTATACCACCTTTATTAACCTTGATAAAGTTCATACACCTTTTCTTCCTTGATATGGTCCAACTGTCCTTGGAACCTGCATCAGATTAAAAAAAGCCCAAATTCAACCTGGATTCTTTACACACATTTTCATTGTCATCAAAAAAATCATAATTAAAGAGCATGGAATCATTGTTATTTTCATTCCAGAATACTCATTTTTTTCTCAGGGAAAGATAAGAAACCTTTGTGGATGGATAGGCATCGACCTTAGAAAGCAAGGAGATCAACTCACTGAAAGCATTCTAAGACAATCCATAGTCCATTGGTCCATCAAGCAATTAGATAAAATGCGGTCAGCATGATACTAAGGGAATAGCTATACATGGAAAAAATCACTCCATAAGATATTCTTCTGAGTCTGGGACCAAAACATGGACTGAACCTCAACACTGGATTTTTCCTCGAGCACATATGTTACTGTACCCACCGTTCTAGCTGCCATTGTGGGAGCCTAATGATATTTTCATTCACAATTATGCAATCCTTTGTTTATGTTTGCTTGACTCAGTATCACCTTTGATCGCGCCAACAAGACTGTTTTTTCTAATGAAATGGCGGCATCATTCACCGGTTTTCACCCAGCAATCTTCAAGAAAAAGTTGGTAACCACCTTGCAGTCACCAGGCACTTTAGGATCCTTTAGGGTTATTGATCATCTGTATAAGCATCCTAGGTATAAGCATCCTAGGAATATGCTGTAAAATCCCAAATGCAGCTGCTCACTTCTCACTATAGTGGCAGAGAATAAGTTTCTTCTACTCTTCCAACACATATACAGCACAAATTGTGTGCTGGGCAATTACCCTGCTGCATCCATCTGCCTTTAGCAGAAATTTTGTGTGTTATTGATTTGAATCATTTCCTACAAGAAAAGAATGCACTCGACTATTGATCTCAATCCAGCTGCATCCTGGTTTCTTTTTAACCTGCCTGTCTTTCATTATTTTTCTTACATTGATAATGCCATCCCACCTGCCAGCTTCAGCATACATATTTGACAAAAGCACATAAGGTGCACCATCAGCTGGGTCCAACTCAAAAAGGCGGTTTGCCACAAATTCTCCTAGGTCTATATTAGCATGAATTTTGCAGGCGCGGTTTGCCACAAATTCTCCTAGGTCTATATTAGCATGAATTTTGCAGGCACCAAGCAAAGAACCCCAGACGGTAGCATCAGGCTTTATTGGCATATTTTCAATAAAATCTTGTGCCTCATACAGATACCCAGCACGGCCTAGAAGGTCGACCATGCATGCATAGTGTTCCATCAAAGGTGTTATGTGATAATATTGAGACATGAGGTCAAAGTATTTCCATCCATCATCCACTAAGCCAGCATGGCAGCATGCAGACAGAACTCCAATAAAGGTTACAGAATCAGGGTTTGTGCCAGAGTTCTGCATTTTTTCAAAGAGTTGGAGGGCTTCATCGGCATAACCATGCATGGCATATCCTAAGATCATCACAGTCCATGAGACCACATTATGCCTGTGAATGTTTCTAAATGCTCTGCATGCATCGTCTAGGCTTCCACATTTTCCATACATGTCCACAAGAGCACTTGCTACAAAAACATCAGATTGACATCCAATTCTTATTATGTTTTCGTGGACCTCCTTTCCCTGTTCAATGGAAGCCAAGTTGGCACATGCTGGGAGAATACTGGCAAAGGTGTCTAGGTTCGGTTTCACGCCTGACAATTGCATTTGTTGAAAGAGCTTCAGGGCTTCACTGAAGTGCCCATTCTGTGCAATTCCTGCAATCATGGCATTCCATGAAACCACACTCCGCTTGGGCATTTCCTCAAATATCTTCAGGGCCTCAGCTGTATCTTCATTTTGGGTATACCCTGCAATCATTGCAGTCCATGAAACCACATTTCGTTCTGACATTTTATCAAACACTTTCCTTGCATCTTCCAAATTCCCACATTTGCAGTACATGTCTACAAGAGCACTCCCCACAAACACGTCAGATTGAAATCCACATCTAATGATCTCTTCATGTATTTTCGTGCCCCGATCCAACTCAGCCAAGCTGGCACATGCTCGGAGAACACTGGCAAAGATGAACTGATTTGGTTGAAAACCTGTTCTTTGCATCTCATTAAACAAACTAAAAGCCTCTTTATTGTGCCCATTTTGCGCAAATCCTGCAATTATCACATTCCATGACACTGCACTTCTCAGGGGCATTCTCCAAAAGAGCTCTAGAGTTTTTTCAACTTGCCCAATCTGTGCATATCCAGCAATCATTGCATTCCACGTGATCACATTTCGTTGAGGCATTTTGTCAAACACATTGCGTGCATCCTCCAAACTCCCACATTTCACATACATGTCTACAAGAGTACTTCCAACGAACAGGTTAAATTGGAATCCACTCCTAATGACTTGTTCATGGATCTGTCTCCCATGTTGTAGAGCTGCCAAGTTGGCACATGCTGGCAGAACACTAACAAAGGTGACATGATCCGGTAGGAAACCCATGAGATGCATCCCGGAATATAGTTTCAAAGCCTCCTCACAGTTCCCATTCCTGGCGTAAGCTGCGATCATGACAGTCAATGAAACCGGATTTGTTTTGGGCATTTGGTCTAAAGCTCTGCGAGCATCTGTCAGACTGCTGCACTTGGCATACATGTTCACAATTGTGTTTCCCAAAAGAATGTCGGGTTCAAATCCGGCCTGGATGATGTGAGCATGAATTAGTTTTCCTTCTGCCAGTGCTTTCTCATCAGCGCAAGCCTGCAAGAGAGAATGATAGTGCGGGTTGCCAATGGCATACACATGCTGTTCGGCTTCCTTTGAATTAAGAGCACTAGTGATCGTGATTGTGTTTGTTGTGAGAATGCCTTTGGCTGGCTGGAATTGATGTGGGGTTTGAGAAAACAATAATATATTTCTTCTGTTTTGAACCCTCAAGCGTTTTGCCATGGTCATTCATAGAGCCTGGCGTTTACTTTGGCTTCCTCCTATAAGGGAAACGAGGAGCAAATATAAAGCTATTAGCCCACGTCAATTTGAATAATATTGCAATTCTCTTCTAAAATTATGACCGTTTTCTCTCACTCCCGCAGAGTTGTTTCATAGTATATCTAGCGAGTATTACAAGGATTTTCCTGAATGATTTTTCAGATTCGTTCTCGTTGGAATTTGATAAAATAAAAAAATTTGTTTTTATGATTTTTTTTATTTTTTTATTTTTTTAAGGAAGGTTAAATATTTTAAGTATTTGATTTTTTTTTATTTGTGATGAATGTAATTTTGTTATATATGGATGAAATTGTTATTTTTAATGTTAAAATGGATTATATTATAGCTTTGGAATACTTTTATTATATTATAACAAGGTTGAGTGGCAGCGTATAGAAAGCAAAATTTGGAAAATGGGGTCAAAATGTAAATGAAACGAAGTGTTCGGTACAAAATGTATATCACAGAAATGTTGTATGCAACATGTATACGACGGAACATGGGGTAAAAGTAAATGACACTTGGCAAGGAAAGCACCATATATATTTTGAAAGTATATAGTAAACATATATTTTTTGAAAGTATATAACAAACTACAAATGTGTTGATAGTGGAAGAATAAATTTGGAAATTTAAATGCATTTGCCCTATGGACTGAAAGATAAAAATATATGAAGACATAAAATTAAAAGGAGAAGAAATATAAAAATCTAAATGCATTTGTGAACATGGAGTATAAGTAAATGACGCTCGCATTGTAGAGCACCATTTATTTTGAAATATATAAAAAAACAAGAGTTTGTAACATATAAAAAATTAAATGTAATTGTCAGACAGAGTGGTGAAAGATAAAAATAAAAATCTGTAACATATTAAAAATTAAATGCATTTGTGATACAGACTAGTGTAAGATAAGAATAAACTATGTAACATATAATAATTTAAATGCATTTTTATTTGAAATATGTCCAAAAATAAAAGTTTGTTTCATACTACTGGAAATTTTGAAATATACAAAGAAATGAAAGTTTGTTACATATAAACCGGAATTTCAATGTGTTTGTCATGTAGACTGGGATTGGGGCTCTCGCAGACCATTACATAAATATGGACAAGAAACAGTATTGTGGAAAGAAGATAGAGTGCAATACTTGCCCGAAAAAAAAAATGGAAAGATATAAGTGTTTGCTTATACATCTCTATTTAAGAAACTGGAGTAAATGGGTTGATAAACAAAGCAGGATGCGATCAATAAACTTACAGTGAGGGTACATATGAGCCCTTTGGTTGTTTGCTTGTGGTTTTCGTTTCATTGATGTCATCGACGACTGCGGTTTCAAGGATGTCCTCGACGATTGCTGGAATGCTGGCAACTGTCTGTTGCCTTTCGTCGGTGGCCTGTTTCAATTGTCTTTCAAGCAATTCTTCAATGTAGCTTCTCATTGGGGCAACGTTGATCTCATTCCGAATTTTTATGTTGAAAAGATCGTTTTCTAATTCCCAGAAGTCAATAGAAAGATTACAAAGAGCCTGATGAATTTCCTCATTCTGTACTG
>CBVK0100184731.1:0-18702 GCA_900067695.1 Picea abies
AACCTTTCTTAACTTCAACAACAAGAGACTAGCATTTTCATCAAACTTTTATTTAGTCTCACAAGCCTAGTTTTGGATTAGTCAACAACCCTAACTGTAAGTAATCATAACTTTGTACCTATAATGTATTAATATACAAAACTGACCCAAAATGTTCTTCAGTGTGTTTTATGTAATTCCTCAAGGTTTCACTACTTGGAACCTCTCATAAAAGGAGTTATAGCAAAAATGACATACCTTGCTCAATTTTGGCTTATTCTAGAGAGCGACATTGTAGAGTGTGCCCCGCACAGAATATTTGTTGAATTGATATAAAAATGTGACACATCATAATAAATATGGTACCCTAACCAACACATTTGGTTTGACTGAATTTGGATCTGTTATGAAGAAGTTATGATGTTTTTACCTAAAACACCTATTTTTGACTACTTTTAGGACTAGCCACAAACCCTATTTTCCACGGAGTGTAACTCCAAAAATACAATGACCCACAAGATGAATTGTTTACCATAGATACCTGGATATGTTTTCTTGATGTCATAGAAAATTCATTGTCTGATTCATTATAGAAAACAATTTATAGTGAACATGGTGAGATGACCTATAAATAACATACCTTAGAAAGCACCATCAAAAGAATTTATCCGTCCTTGCATTTCAACCTTCTTTTCTTCACCTTCCCTCAGAATTTCAGATTAGATATCCTTGGTTACCTTAGACACCTATATATATTCAATATTCTCAAGTGTTTTTAAAATGAGAGAGCCTTGCCTCTTATTTATACTCTCCAAGTAGCTTCCTTAAAAGCATCTTCTAGGTCACTTGGCTCCACTTTCCTTATTTTAGGGTTAATCCACTTTTAATTTCTCTATTAAATTTATTATTGAAATAATTTATTTTTTATTCTCTTTGAATTATAATACACTCATTACTTCACTTTATTATTTACCTTTTAAANNNTCTTAAACCACTTTGACTACTTTGACCTTTTGGGGCTTCTAGATGTCATACGAGGGTCCTCTAGCTTCGTAAGGCCATAACTCTCAAACCGTGAGGAGTTATGTGATGTTCCACATACAAACAGAAATGGAATGAAATCTTCTATCCATATATAATAGTATTATCTAAAAATATATCATAACTCATACTATTATTCATCAAACAAACTTGGGTCCATTACCCATACCTAGGGTCTCCAACTTCTCATAGCCATAACTCTCTAACCATGAGGAGTTATGTGACATTCCACATACCACCGGAAATGGAATGAAAAGCACTATCCATCTAAGATAGTTTACCTAAAAAATTAATTGTCCTCCATCTCATTATTCCACAATTAAGCATGGGTTCTCTTACTCCACAAAGTGTCTTCCCATGACGGATTTCACGATAAGGGGACCACTTTGGAGTTCGTCCATATTTAATTCTTATCAACCATGAAAAAAAATTAATGAGTCATATTTACATCAAACAATATTGGGTCCATTACCCAAACCTTTTTTCCACGAGGCTTTCTTCAAGGGTTGGCATCAATGACAACCAACCTTAATCAATAGGTGTGGGTCCAATTTATGTTTTTCTTGTGTCCTAACTTCTTCTAATTTCAGTAAATCATTTATTTGATTCTCTAAAGGGGGACATATTTCATCCTAAACTTTCTGAGATAATTGAAGTGAAGGGAGAAAGACGTGGGGAGGAAGGATATCTTCTCTTTCGTAAATGAGGAAAAAGGGAGAATTATCGATGGATGCTTTTAGGGTGACCCTGTCAGCCCATAGTGCATTATATAATGCATTGTGCCAATTTTTGTGATTTTCTGACACTGTTCTTTTTATTATTTTAATTAGATTTTTGTTTTTTGACTCAGCCAAGCCATTTCCCTAGGGATAATAACCAACAGATTATTTTATCGTAATCCCTTTTTCTAAAGAAAAAAATTTCATGTCCAAGGAAGAGAATTAAGAAGCATTATCAAAAACTAAACCTTCGAGTATTCCAAAATAAGTGATAATATGAGAATTTAAGAACGAAATTACCTGATTCGTGTTTACTACCCTTAATGGTAAAGCTTCATACCATCTTGTAAAATAATCCGGTGTTGTGAGAATGTATGCATGTTGTTGTGAAGAAGGTGGGTTAATTGGTCCTATGATATCTAGGCCCCACTGCTGAAATGGTGTATCTACTGTAACGAGTTGCAAGGGAAATGCAACCTTCTTGACTCGTCCTGTAACTTTTTGACAAATTATATATTTGTGATCCATATCATGAGTATCCTTAAATAATGTGGGCCAATAGTAACTAGCCCTAAGTACTTTGTGGGCAGTTGTGTCTCCACCAAAATGGCCCCTGACATCATCAGAATGTAACTCAAGTTGTATCTTTTCAGATTCTTTTTTTTCCAGGCAACACAGAAATACACCATCAAAATTCTTTCGAAACAATACATCATTAATCAATTGAAAACACGCAGACCTGAGTCTTAGTGCCTTATGTTTTTTGGATCAATATTTCAAGGAATAGTTTCGTTTAGCAAATAAAATCCGATATCATTATACCATGAATTAGGTACAATTTGTGTACAACAAATTTGTGTTTCATTATGAAAATTTTTAGCTGGTGTTGTTGGTTGATTTTCTGGTATTTCAACTAAGTCAACCACTAATTTACAAAGACCTTGACCTCTAACAATTTGTGGGGCTATGATTTGGAGATTGTACTCTTGAAGGGAGGTCATCCAACTAGCCCTTTTCTCCCCAAGTTCCTTCTGAACTAATATATTTCTTACAACAGGGTAAGGAAAAATGACTTTTATCCTAGATTTCAATAGCTAAGGTCTGAAATGTTTAACTTCCTTAAAGACAACGTATTCTTGTTGATCTACTAGAGGATAATTATTCTCTGTTAAAAGAAGAAATCATAAATGAAATGGGTATTTCATTGTTTTCATCATTTTTTTGAGTACGCACAACAACATACGATCTGTCTGATGCAAAAGTGTAAAGCGTGAAATCCTTGGAGAAATCATGACTCATCAGGGAGGGAGCTTCAATTATAGATTTTCTAATGGAATTGAAAGCTAGGTTATATTGAGGTCCCCATTTGAAAATAACATCCTTTTTAGTCAGGTTTTGCAGAGGACTAACCATCTCAGAAAAACTTGGAACAAAGCGTTTGACGAAATTTATCTTACCCGTAAAAGATTGCATTGCCTTTTTGGAAGATGGTGGAGAGAGATTGGCAATGGCTTGTGTTCGTTTGGGGTCTATTATCATCCCTTCCTTTGAAACTATAAATCCAAGTAATCTTCCCTTCTCTATTGCAAAAAGTGACTTCTTAGGATTCATTGAAATACCAAACTTACAACAACGTTCTAATACAGACCTAAGATGTGACAAGTGATCTTTTTTGTTCTTTGAAAAGACAGTGACACCATCTAGGTAGAAAAAAACTAATTGGTTGATAAGGCCACGAAAATAAATATCCATTTCCCTCTAGAAAGTGGCTCTGGCATTAATCAATCCAAAAGGCATTTTTCGATAAGCATAGGTGCCCCACGGGGTGCGAAAAGTGGTTTTCAACTGATCTGATGGATACATAAGGACCTAGTTATATCTTGAGAAACCATCTAATAAAGATAGTCTTTTAGAACTAGATACTTGTTGCAAAATTTGTTCCATTAGAGGAACAAGATAGTTATATTTATCATAGGCTTGATTTAAGTTACGAAAATTGACACATAGTCGAATTTCTCCATTTTTCTTTTTTACCGGGACCAAGTTGGATACCCATTGGGTATTTCGAAATGGAAAAATGATTGTGGCGGTTAATGATTTATTTAGTTTCTTTTTTACTATGGGTTCTAATTTGGGATGCATTTTTCTAAGTTTTTGCTGAAATGGTTGGGTTTGGGGTTTCATGGGAATTACATGTTGTTTTATATTTAGATCAAAGGTTTTCAAATCATCGTATGTCCAAGAAAATATATCTTTAAATTCTTTAATTTTTTTATAAATGCATATCTTTCTTGTTGAAAACACCATTTTCCTAGATTAATATTCAGAGGATTATCTTGCATTCCTAAGTTTATAGTTTCATAAAGTAATGAGGAACTGTTCGTTTTGCAATTAACCACTCCCCTATTTTTTTCATGTAAATCAAACAAAAAATTCTAATCTAACGACAGACTTAGGGATATAATTTACCAGATCAGATGATATTTCCATGGAACGAGGGTCATATATTAGCGAAAAATCATAGATATTTTCATTGTGAGTACTTTCATCAATTACAACATCTTCGAAAGTGTCCTCCATATGCAGAAAATTTATTATTTTTTGGTCATTGTCAAACACTCTCCAATTGGTAATATTGTTGGAGATCGATGGTCTGAACATCAATTCAAAATAAAATGCATTAGGATAAAAACCCTCAGCAAGTAATAATTTTGACGCAACATTAGCCAATAAATCCGCTTCGAAATTACTTTAGCCAATAAATCCGCCAATAAATCTTTTGCTTTGATCTTTCGGATGCCTTGAAGGCTGCTTATTTTACATCTGGATTTTCCTACTAAGTTCTCATTTCATATTATGTGAAGATTCCATACAGTTCGTCCATTCTTATTGAGTCCATATCTGATGTTTCTTCTAGTGCTGATATATTATGGTTGAATCTCATAGGAAGAGATCTTAGTATATTTTGAACAATTACATATTCTTCAATTTCTTCTCCCAATCCTATGATTGCATTCACTGCTTTGACTTTTTTATCTCCTTCATAAATATTTTGAAGCTTGTCCCAAATCTATTTAGCAGATTTACAGTGTGCAACTTTGGTGAATACCGTATCACTGAGACCATTCAAAAGTGCATTTGTGTCTTTCGAATTATTCTCACCGAGTTTTATTACTTTTTCATTTGTTGGTGGACCTGCTCGTGCTGTGTATCCATCTACAATTGATTGCCAGACCTAAAATCCTTGTGCCTGTATATATGTCCTCATCCTTATGCTCCAAAAATCATTAAAAACCCTCAGCAAGTAATAATTTTGACGCAACATTAGCCAATAAATCGAAGCGGATTTATTGGCTAATGTTGCGTCAAAATTAGAACTTATGGGTCATAGAACTTATGTTAAAAGAGATAAATTGATGGATTAAGTTCCATACATCGGTTTGGTAGTTTTTTAGATACGGTGATAAACAATGAATAACATTTTTTACTTGTTTAACTACAATTTCATGATCACCAAATACCATCAAGCTTTGCACCTTAATATCCAGTGCCTTGTTTAGTCCCTGCAAGAGTGCTTCATATTTCGTTGTGCTGTTAGTACACTCAAATTCTAATCTACAAGAAATTAATGTCTTATTACCTTTTGGGTCAATCAAAACAAAACCATCACCAGCTCCTTCAGGAGACTTAGACCCGTCAGAGTAAAAAGACCAAATTTCATCACCATCAACAATGTTTGCATCATTTTTCAAAATTGTTGCCTGAGTATGTGTTGATATTTTAGATTGTTGATCTGGGTTTGTAATAATGGATATTTCAGTCATGAAATTTCCAAAAAGTTTTCATAGATTGAGCTTCAATTGTATTTATACCAGTGGTAAAAGGCTCATTTGCATAATTTATATCTGTAATAGTATACTACATATAATGTTCTCTATTAATTTTGATCTTGTTAGGCTGGTCATTTTCCGATAACCACATATGAGACTAATCTGTATCGAAATAACCATGCAATTGTTTGGACCAATATTTTCTCAAGAACAATCCATAAACTTCTGGAATATCAACGAAAACTATGTCAATTACCTTGTGCACTTTTGGGTTAGATGACAATCTAATCAATACATCATTAAGTTCACCAACAACTGTGACATTAGTTCTATCTAATTAAATAATTTTCAAATCATAAGGTTTGAATTCAGCATTAATATTTTGAAAAACACAAGAGGCATTACATTCGATGAGGCCCTAGAATCAACCATACAATTATGCACATTTTTGTTGAAGATTTTGAAAGTTAACAAGAAAGGTGGTACATTTGTTTGTGGTGTGGGAGCAGAAATCTGTTGATTTTTTACTGTTATATCTGGAATTATTTTATCTAAATTCCCTACACTATTATCTGATGTGTCCTTTTTATTTTGGTCTTCAAGCGATCTGTTTCTCATGACATCTTTCTTTTTGTTTATGCCATTTTTTGCTGATTTTTTAATTAAAGGATCATTATTTTTACTATTATCATCTATACTCTGCAAAATTTTCTGTAGGATAAGAGGGAATTTGAGCAGTTCAAAAATTGATATATTTTCCCTTAGTTTTTCAAGATCTTCAACAAGATCATATTCTAAATATAGGGAAACTAGATTTCATGTTGTTTCAATATGTTTCGACTGTCTTGATATTGTGCTCTTACTTGTCTCAGGCGAAGATGTGTTTTGTACCTTACATCGAGTGTGATATGGGTGATGTTTTTTATGAACAATTTCAAAATTAGCTTGGAAAATATTTTCAAAAAGATGCCAGAAGACTGGGGGAGATGGGTCCTCCTCATCAGTTGTTTCTTCTTCACCTATGTCATTTTTCTTTTTAGGTGAGACAGAAACAAAACTGTCATTTACATCTAATATTGCTTGTAAAGCATATTGTAACCCTTAAAAATTCACACATCTATGGTCAGATTTGGTATGTTTGGAGGAAATGTTTTCCTAAAAGGTGGTCTAAAGTTCCCTTTACTTGAATATGCTTCTTCAACAAATATTTTCAAGTCTATGAATTGATTAGTCAACTTATGAAACGCTTTCTGTAAACCCTCCAAATCTAAAGTTTCTTGTTCTTTTTTATTTCAGGATGGTCTGGTAAGGATTTCTATTTTCTTTTTAGAGGAAGTTGATTCAGCTTCCATATTTACATTATCCTTTAAACTAAGAATATCCTTTTCAATAAGGACCGCCTCCTCAAAAGCTTCTAGCAATGTTTTTTTCTTAGATCTCTTAACCCATATGGATATATTATGATGTAGGGTTTTAACATAGCATGCAGTAATCAAGTTTTCAGCAGGCATCAATTTTGTAGGGATTTTATTTTTAAGCGTAAGGAATATCTGATTGAAATCCTTGACTTTTCTTTGGGGTTCAATTTCATGTTGGACAATTCCATTACCAAAAATTCTAGAGATTTATCATCCCCGAACTTTTCTAACAAAAAGGTCTCAAACTTATCCCAAGAAGCGATAGTTTGGGGCTACTGTGAAAAATACCACATGGAGGCATTTCCTTCAAAGGTGTAAGGGAATATCATGCACATGACATCTTCATGTTAGACATTTTGAAGCCTAACCGCTAACATGAATTTTTTGATATGATCCTCAGGTGATTGCTTCGAATCGGGGTCAAATTTGGGTAACCAATTTTCTGAATTTTTGGGTAACAGATGTTGAGGTCCAGGTACTGCCACAACATATTGATCAAGCTAAGTTCTGGTGGGATTGTTTTGGTTATCCATGGGAGTTGGTGTGGGTGAATTTCGAGATTGCCTAGAAAAAGATCAACTGCCTTCATCATGGGATTCCCCTATTGAAGAGGGTGGATAAGACCCAGGTGGGGATGGAGGAAGACCAGATCCTCCAACAAATTGGATTAGTGCTTCAAAATTCTTGGTAATAGTATCACGTAATGTGTGATTAGGGAGACGAGTTCCAAGAGGATCTTCTTGGAGATTGGAAAAATCAAGGGGTTGATTTAACTGTCCACCAGATTGTCCAAGTCGGGATAATGCACCCTGAGTTCTTAAAATTGATTGGAGAGAATTACGGATAATTTATTGTACATCAATCCCTTGAGGAATCAGTGTCACAGGTTCAACAAGAAAGTCAGGTGTAGCTTCTGACATAGTGGTTTGATCAGGTATAGTGGTAGGGTCTGAGTGACTATGCATCATGACAAGAGAATGATTATTTGGGGGATTCTTACGACCTCCTTGTGCCATCAATGCATTTCAAGCACTCCTTCTAGCGTCATTTGTTGACGGTATTTTATGACACACCATCAACGAGAAGGGAAGATCTGGTCTGGGGTTGTCTAGTTAACCCAAGATGTTTAGAATAACCCACCTTGATGGGTTTTATGGCTGTGTTAGCCAATGAAAATACTAAAGTAACTAAGAGAGTTAAAAACAATCTAACTATATAATCTTATTGTGTATGTTTAACTAATAATTCTATATGTTAATATGTATAAATACCAGCGTATAGTCTTATGGAATACAATATGTATGTATAGATACAAGGTTTTCATAAAGCCTTGTGAAAATAAAATTTTAACTACTGAAACAAAATTTGAATAAGATATAAGCCTAAGGAAATTATTCTATTACTATAACTAGAAAATGAAAAAATGAACGAATAAGATTCAAAATGATATAAAGGTAATGAAAAAAACATTAAAGTTTGAATGATTTAATCGTTATTAATTCGTAAAGTAAATAAATAAACTAAAAGGAAAACTAACTAACGTGATGTCGATCATCGATAAAGAAAGAGCACTAAGATATTTTTGTCTTTCTATGTAATGTAAGATCCACTTAACCTATTTCCAACCATAAATCTATGGCAAGAAGCAAAGAATGATATTTCCTTGAATAACTTAAGGAATTTTATATTTCGAAAGAAATCTATAATAAACAGAAAGACAAATTTATTTTTCTCATGTGGCTGTATATTTTTAAAATTTGGATATGAAATCAATTCCAATCTCCAGCAAATGATATAATCAAATTCTAATATTCGACGTAAACTCAAAAAGTACAGATATTTGATTAACCACAGGGATTATGATAACCAATAAATGATGAACCATGCAAGAGATAAGAACAACATGAAGGCATAAGTATTGAACAGACTAAAGCTAATTCATAACATAAATGTTTTCATGCCCAAAAATATATGAAAGTAATAGGACAATAATTACATTGTGTAGTTTACATAAGGACTAAAGACAAAAAGTAAATTTCATTTCATATCATTCTCAAAAAGATAAGTCCATCTTCAGGTCCCAAAAAGAATGCCCTTGTCTCCAGACAAACACCAGTATTTAAACTAAGTTCATGATCTACTTATGATATCTTCTAAGATCGAGAAAGATCCATCCTTAATAAATTATTTTCCCAAAAATAACTAAAATATAAGTCTGTTGTAACAACCATTCAAAATAAGTTACATAATTAAAATATTATTGAAATTGCTTTTAAAGAGAAACTTGAAAATTTTGAGCATCTCCAATGATTTACTTGTCCCGTCAACCTTTGCAAATCGATCCTCTTCACACCTGAGAAGAAAAAATGATTTTTAATTTAGAAAAATAAATCTAATAAACTAATTAAATACAAGCTACATAATCTATGATTCTGTAGCTAGTCTAATAAAACAAAATAAAACAATTTGAGTTATAAAAAAAGGAACAAAATATTAATTCCAAGAAAATTGTTTACCCATTAAACATTTGAAAAAGAAGCATCAGATAATTTCGAGTTCATAACAATGTTGAAGTTGGACGAAATTTTTATAACAATATCCCTTGATTTCCCGAATCTTTTGGTAGCTCTGGCAGAATTTTGTTGAATGTTGGCTCTCAAATCCATGTTTTCTCTTTCAAATACCAAGTTACAAGCCATAACTTGATTAAGATAATATTGCAAATAAGAAATCTCTCAGTAATACCTATGGATCCAAGTGAAACACTCTTCATGGTATACATTTTCCAATCTCATTAGGGGACGAATATTATTTGAGTTCAATGGTTTGTCTTGTGCCACAACCTTTTTAAAATCATATTGGATTCTTGAAAATCCCTCTTTCTCCTTTAGAAATGGAGGTAGGTTTGAAACAAAATCGTATTGGGGTGAATCCGCTTTAGTGGCATCATAGATAGCATCCTTGACATAGATCATATCTTCAATGACAATTGTAGGAATGGGTTTACCATGGTTTTGATGTTGATTCCTGGTCATTCTTGACAGAAGTCTACCACTCCTTTTATTTCTAAAATCTAAATAATTATCCTTCTGTGTGACATGTTTACCATGTCTTTTGATTTTATTTTTATCCTCACTAACCATGTTCTTTATAGGATCACGGGTGACCGATGTCTTATCTCTTAAATGACTTAGAATTTCCTCCAAGGATTTCTTTGGAACAAATTCACAATTTTTGGAGGTGAACTCAGCTATTGGAAGAAACTCAATAGGATTATCGAGAGGTAATATAGGGTCTTTAAAGACTTGTATTTCAACTCAAAAACTTTGCAGAGAATGGGATGATAGCCTTGGACTGGTAGTCTCATAAACAGAGAGAGGTAATCCAAGAACTAGTTCATATGGAAACGAAACAAAATGATTCCTAACAAGAAAAAATTTCCAACTATCTCCTATCTTCAACAAATGGGCATTAACCAGAACCTGAATTAAACCATGGTGGAATAGACTGGACTCAAAGTTAGGGTTTTGTATTTGGTAGAACCTGGACATCTTCTGGAGACTCCTAAGAAAATTAAATGGCAAGTTTAACTTTAAACCTAGGAATACCATCAATAGGCGCACATGAAATAAAAATACCAATCCATAATGTCCCTCATTGGTGATGAATTGTTTAATTATCAATAGAAAGACATACCAACAAGTTTTGAACAACTCGATGGGCATGCCATTTATGTTATAGCGCGATTTTCTGGATACCATCAGTAAAATTCCATGGGATACCCTCTATATTCATGTTTTTGAACCAATGGTCCCCTTCCTGTGATAGACCCTTGGCATCTTCTATGGATTCTTTAGTTACTTTCATTTTCATGTCACCTACTTTGGATTTTGCACCGTCAAAAGTCTTGGAAAAGACATGTGCAACATCCAGATTAAAACCTTCAAATGATTGTACAAATTTAACCCAACCGAAAAGGGCGAGTTCATATACAACATAGTCGTGAGAGAGAAGATCATGTGAGTCATTCAGCTCCACCCTAACTTCAGGATCCATTAGCTTTCGCACGATATACCAAAATATGAAAAAAGGAGGGTTCTGCGCTCGAGCCAACCCAAAAAATATAGTATAGTTTGCATGGTCAAAGGTGACCTGAAAACTAAAAGCTTGGGAGGATGCTACCATGACTTCACCCTAAACGTTGATTAAACACCCCAAACTATAGGACGAAACACTCGAAAACCACCTCGCCTATTAAGAACCTAATCCTTGGTTACGATGGACCATCCAAACGATGAAATGAATGTGATCACTAATGGTTAGGACAGAGAGGTAATGGTTTCATAGCACAGTCACTAGCCAAGTAATACATTGATTAGACCTTGAAATAACAATTTAAAGCAACATTCAGATCATATGGTAATGTCATAAAACTCAAAACCAAAGTCGCAAAGAGTAAAGTAATAATCAATACTTTCAAAATCGATTTACGCATAAAATAAATCAATTACGATTTGGTTTTATCCTTATGTTGTAAAATTTTCACATAACCATATACTCACCAAGCTTACATGTTTTGTGATTTTAGGTGTTTCAAAGGATCGTTTGGTTTTACAAGAAGAGAAACCTTTATAGTTCATTCAATAAGTTTTTACAAGAAGATTTCAATTTCATGCTTGACAGTCATGAAATTGAAATGGGTAAACGAGTCGTTTATCAATAAAATAAAGCTCAAAGGAAAATAACAAACCAAGAAATTACTCAAAAACCATAATCAAACTCTTTGTAAGAAAAAAATAGACAGCTGATAAAAATTTCCTTTTCCATGTTTGCGTTTTCAAAGATCGATGAAGTGATATGAATATTTGGCTACCAACACAGTTTCCATTTTTGTTGATAGTTAGACAATTACATCTTGTCATATACTTTCTTTACTGCACCTATACTGTGAAACTTTGGGATGAATTTTAAACCAAGAGGGGGTGTATGTAACATCCCTCTCTTACGCACACATGATTTAACTTATTCTTTGAAGACACTTGCGTGCAAGTGATCTAGTTTTGTATATGGTTGTTTGTTTCTCTTATGGATTTAGATGATGATGTTGTGGGATTATGATGATATGTTATTTGATATCTATGAATATACAGATATTTGTCATTTTAATTCTTTATGAGTATTTCTATTTGTTGACCATTCATTTATGGGTCAGTGCCCATTTCCCCTGTTCCGGGTTGAGGTTTTAGGACTTCTTATTTTCTTATTTATTGAGTACAAAATCTGCAGGTAGTTAATTGGTTGAATAAGTTTATATGCTCTAATCCAAACATAAAAGGTTTTTATTTTGTTTATTTCAATGGAATTTCATGCTCCTCCGTGAAAACATTCAAACAAACCCTTTTTATTAATACTATATCTCAAAACAACTTGGTATATACATTTCGGGTGTAAACCAAATTACATAAGAGAGCTTTTGTTTTACACCACACCATTTATTCTGGTTAAGGATCGGATCAGCAGTCCTTAAAGGTAGTTCCGGATTACCACAAAAAATCTAGCGTAAGATTAACCTATCCGAGGGTGAAATTAGAGCCTTCAAGAACTAGTTCTCAGCCCTCGTCCCTCGTGGGCTCCTCCCATGGTGGCTTGGCGCTTGGATTGCAACTGGCGATGTGATTTTGGGCTCCTTTCCAGGTAGCCACTAACCATCACAGTGTATTCCATTAAATGGGACGAGTGGAGCTTCCCTTGGGCATTTACTGGAATGTGGAAACTGGTGTACGAGAATTTTCTGGCGTTGGGATTTAACCTCCACCCAAGTCCCGTAAATCTTCCTTTTGATGCTTTTCCTCCATCCAAAGGGGCACAAAGACCGATAGAGATATTGACGTCGCACTGAATTGGTCGAGGGAGGATTTTGTTGAGCTTCGCATGCCAGAAAATCTGTGTTCGGTGGGGATAGTTCCCACATAGATGACGAGATCTAGTTGACATTGTGTGCGTCCATCCTCAGTGGGTATATTACCTCTCTTCTGCGTATGGGATGGCAGCTCGGGTGCAGGTCGACAGTGATGAGGGCGTTGATGCAACCATAGAGATAGTTTCAGGCGCCCTTAAGTAATCTCTATTTTTCCCCAGTGGAAAGGTTATACCAGAGTTTAGATATCGCTCCATGCCTTATGGCATGATTTTATTTTGGCTTAAACGACCAGTTTTAATCCTTGTCTTCACCCTTCACAAATGACAAGTAGATGAAGTCATTCAACGATATCTCGATATTACTCCTTCATTGTATCCGTGATTAATTTTATTCCTTTTATTATGTTGAACCGTACTCCTCCTATTTTATCAAATATCTTTTGGTTTCCCCCTTTTTTTACTAGAAAAATACATTACTTATCTTGGAAAATTAAAGTCCCTTTCCATATCTTTTTCTGGGAAATTCTCTTAATTACTTCTTCATTTACCTAAATTTTCGGACTCCCTTTTCTTACCTTAGATAATAAGCATTGTAAGGTTCTTAAAATGTATCCCCCCAAGGAACATTTATCTTCCCTATGTTGTCTTATGAATTGACAGAAGTGTTATTTACAAAGGAACCCTTCCTTATTGTAGTAATTAGGTTTTCTTCTAATAATTCAAAATAAGTACTATCCCTTTTAAGTGACTTGTAAAAGACCTAATATTGTGTTAAATTCTTGTTGTACCCTTAAGTTAAGATGAGACATTCTAGTGGTATCTATGTAATTGCAATCTTGATTCTCTTATCCTTATGAAACATCCTTTCGCTACTTTACCCACCTTGTTGTTTTCAAAATGATAAGGTTTAGTAGATTACCTTGTTGCTCTGTTTCTTAAGGTGGTGTTTTGATTGAGTACTTAGATTTTCTTGGCGCTATGAAAATAAAACCCATGATCACATTTTCAACATGGGGTATGTTGATGATTAGTAATTTAGATTGATCGTGCACTATGAATATTTAAGGATGATAATTAATTAATATCTGTGACTGTTGCGCTTTAATTATTGACGATGCATGATTGGTTTAGAACTAGACTACTATTGCACAGGGGTTAATGATTGACTTGATTGATAAAGTGATTACCTTACCATGCACCTTTACATACCATTGATGCATTATTGTTAGTAGTTATATTTCATTGCTTAATGGACCTTGATGAAACATAAGGGTTTACGCTTTCTAAATTATGTGTGCGCATTGTAACATCGTGATGTGTGATTTCCTAAGTGCTTAGATTAATTGTGCACATAGAATGATGTTGATTATGTTAATGATTGATCGCGTGCACCGATCAATGTTACGCATGGTTATATTTATAGTGCACCATGAAATCCAATGTAAAGAATGATTTTGTTAGTTATTTACTTCTTGCGCAATAAAATTTTATTGTAAGGAATGATTATTATTGATATTATACTTCTCACGCACCATGGAATAAAAGTGGAATTTGATGTTGACTACACTGTGCCTTGATTAAATGATGATTAAGATTGATTGACCTTTCATCTACGCCCTAATTTAATTAACAATTATTACTTGTGTCGTCAAATTTGTTAGTGTATGATGGATTAATAATTAGTTTTCTATTGCACGATGGAATATTGATATTTCTTGATTGGATTAGAATTTGGTTACTATTGCACCTTTAATATTATTGAAGTATGATTTATTTGTTAATTGTGTTCATTTGTTCCTTGCGAAATAAAATTGATGTCTCTTGCATCTTGAATTGTTGATGTGTAAATGATGGATTAATTGAATAGAATGCTCGCGCATAGTTCAATAATGTGATGTATCACTAGTTGAGGAATTGGACTCCTTGCGCGCACTGAATTATAATGTAATGTATGGTTTTAGATATTAGTCTTCTTGCGTGAAATGAAAATTTACTATGATGGATGATTGCATATTGAGATTGGTATTTGCGCCATGAATATAACTGATAAATTATTTTGCGCCTTGCATTTAATATGGTCTATGATGTGTTATGCGAATGATTGCTCGCACAACATGTTTAATTGTGGAATAGGATTGATGGATTGATGAAATTGATTATCGTTGATGTTTTTGATTTAACATAGTTAGTTTGGACTTGATTGTGTTAGTGGGATGTAGACACCTCCTTGTTCCTCAGAACAATCACCAGCCCTGAGACATTAAATGGTTAAAATCAATTGGAACTTGGGCTTGAGCGTTGCTTATGTTTCATGGAGGTCCTAATCTTGCAAGGTAGGTTGGGCAGGTAGTCATTTAATATTCATTATCTGATTGAATGTTGTTGTAAATTGTTTCAAGCTTATTATGATGTGTTAATCTGCTTCATTTTTTATGTTTATGTGTTCCTATCTTTCGTTGACGTTTGAATGTGTATTTAGTGATTTCCACGATGAGTAGTTGTTACTGACTTTACTTATGATATTGTTGATTAGGCGTTGTTGTGATCATGTGCTGATGTTAATTCCTTAATGCAAAAAAAAATATTTTTATCTTTTGTGCTTCGCTTTTTCTTAGGAGTAATTGTGAGGGTCGTCACACATTTCATGGCACATGTTCTATCAATTGAAGCGTTTATTTTATTTTATTTTGATGAATTATTATGGTTATGATTATGATGATGGTGATGATGATGAAAATTTACCCCTATATATCTACAAGGTGGAAACGCAAAAAATATCATCTCATCTAATTAATATCTTCGCATTAATCAATTGACCATTGGGTCCCCATACTTGGACACAAGACATTGGTTGATAGATGTTGAATGAATTATGTTAAAAATAATTTTGTAGCTTGATGCAATTTCCATCTTGTATTTGTAACATGAAATGTTAGCTAAGTCACCTTACAGGAGGACAAGGGACATGGAGGACATGAAAATACAAGTGGCCGATGTGAGGAAATTATATGTATATTAAAAAATTACAAATTACACACACAAAAATGAAACATAGACATAAAGATTTAAATTTTGTTAGAAACTAGAACATTTACAAGATACAAATTCAATCATACAACTACTTACTACTTACTAGTACTACATCAATGATGATCAAATGAAAAACATACAAGAAATTAGAACCATAAACTATAGTTCTCTAATTAATTCATCAATATATATATATATATAATGAGTCACTGATACTGTAGGTGGGAATGCCAATGGAAAATACAAAATAGGGTAGAAAATAGAACCATAGATTGAAGGATCTCATAGCTCGTGAGTATTCCTCCATGGAATAATCATCAAAATAAACATCATTTTCAATTCTCTCTCCTATATCGTGCTCTTCCTACTCCTCCTCCTCTATATCAAATCCAATCTATTCATTTGTTGGTGTGGAGGATGACCTCTCAAGAATTGCCCCCTGTCTATGCTTGACTGTTCAACTTCCTCAAGCTACAATGTTTCAAATTCCTCCAACGTTTTCATGTGTTGACATGAGCACTTTGCATGCTCAACATGCATGCTGCTCATTTTACTCTTTCTAACATTTATCATCATTCTTTGTTTTCTTATCCTCTAATTATCATACACTTTTGAACTACGTGCTCAAATTATGAGCTCACCATTTTCTTGTGCACATGCTTCTTCACGTGCACAAATGTCTATGACACATGCATTCTATTGTGATTTTGTTTCCTTTATTAAATATATTTTATATTTCTTGTGTTTTTCTCTCATGTTGTATTATATTTATACTTAGTATTATATTAGACACTTGATTTATGATTATTCCTTCCACTCTTTTGAGGGATTTGATTCAATTTGTTACTTATTTAAAGTTTAAAGCTTTCAAGAAGTCCTTGGAAGGTATGTCACTTGTCTTGAACCAATGGATATAGTGTCAAATTTCAGCTCCTTTTAATCCATAAGTTTCCTCAATTTTGAGAAAATGTTCATCTTGAATTGTTTGGCTTGCAATTTCTCGTTAAAGCGACTAAATTGCATCATCCTTGAAAATTGTTCTGGATCCTTACTGGTAGCCTTATTCTTCCTTTTTCTAGTGGTCACTTGCTATTTACCATGGCCATGGAGTAAAAAAGTGACACACTGAATGACATCTTCCCACAATAAGATCCACTCTTTGTACCATCTCGATTGAGATAACAAATTCCAAATCCTCTTGAAATATTATATACATGATGAATGCTTCAAATAGTAGGTGTTCAAGATAAATATTGAATTTGTGTCCCATATCTTAACCTAGCATTAGGAAATGAAGAAAGCAATGTGTTTTTATTTAGACAGGGTGAGATCCCATAGGAATTTCACCAACCTTCTACCTTCATGCTAAAAAACAATAAATCATGCTTAGAAAACATAGCTATGTGTAGTACTCAATGGTCTCTTGTTACCTTTATGGAAATTAGACCAAAAGAATGATAATTTAAGAGAATCTTCATGATGAATTGTTTTTTGTCATATGGAATTCCTTTTTCCTTGAGGTCATTTCATGACATATTTTATTTTAGTGACATAAAAGTAGTGAATAAACCTTCATTTCCCTCTTGAATTTCATCATTATTGAAATCATCAAAAAACAACCAACATGCCTTGGGAATATCCACAACCAACTAGTCTCATAAAGTTTACATTTCATTTGCAACTTTGGAGCATAGAAATTGGATAGGTCAAGCACACATATTTCAAAATTAAACATTGTCCAATAACATGGTTTAAGGGATAAATCTCATGTTGGATAATGTTTTCTTCAAGCTTTTTAGAAATTAGGGTTACAATATTTTTGTTACCTTAATCATAGTTATTAAAAATACAATAGATTTGAACCATATTACCTGAAGGGATGACTCAATTGTAAAATAAAGAAATTTAACTTGTTTCAAACAATTTCTTGTTTGTAAAATAAAGAAATTTAACTTGTTTCCAATTTTTTGAACCATGGATTTATGATAGGGACACTAGTACATATTGTAAAAATTATGACGTTCTATTTGCGATGTTATGGACAAAATTGTCCATATTGTCGCAAAATAGAGGAAATTTTAAAAAAAAATCATCTTGCTCGATAATGTCAGTTTTTCCACGTTGACGTATCTCTTGCCACATTGTCGTCTCTCTTGCCATGTTTTCCACCTAATCGTCTCTCTTTCCATGTTTATGACATAGACGTCTCTCTAGCCACGTTTGTGAAGATTGTTGTCGCAATTGAGACGTTGTGGAAACTAGGTTTTCCCCCTCCAACGATCACCTTAGTATGTTGACCAAGTCAAAATACTAACATTCACTTAGTTGTTTATAACGTCGAAATTGCAACGCGATAAAATCTATAAATATGTTGCATTTAATGGATGTTGCAACAATTTTTATATAATAATGATGCTTCAAAAAGGGTTTGCGGGTCTTCTTGACAAACAAAAAATAGGTATTTGTTTCAGTATAAGTCTTTGGGGAAGAATGTCAGAAAACATTAGAGCTCGAAAAATAATTGAAGAGGGTGAAAATGGTGACAGTAAATGTTATTGAGTGAGTCTGTCCACCTCCAATTCATGCTCCCTCGGATCCCCATAATACATCTTGCCAATCCCCAACAGGTAGTCCCTGTCTGCCAACAACTGTTGGTAGTCAACCCTCATCACAGACACTCTCTCTCTGAGAGTATCAAAGTCATCCATGGAAAATCCCCCATCTGAACTACCATGTGCCATTGATTCCCTCCATCAGTAATCTGCC